>NW_019379577.1:3498297-3555087 GCF_000648655.2 Copidosoma floridanum | reverse complement strand
GCTACTCATTTCAAGATTTTGATTTTTGAATTTGTGTAGTGATGAGTAATAGTTGTAGTATTTTTTGGTTAAAAAAAATTCTCTTTTTATTTCTTAGAAGAAAAGTTTTAAATAAGTAAGTAAAATTGCATTATTTGAAAGAGTTAGAACAATTGTTTAAGATAAATTAAACTTTTGTAAATTTTTTATTCATTTTCCTAATTATATTTTAAATTTTTGAATTAGAAAACACATTTTGGTAAATTGCAGCATGATATATTTTAAATAGGTATAGGTTGATAGTAGTAACAAACAAATAATCTTCAATTGTAGCATTTTTACATATTTCAGCTATCAGTAACTGAGTACTTCACCCCCATTTGTATTTATAACTTTCGTTTTCAAATGATTGGTTTGATTTTTCATACAATTAATTTTAATTAAACCATTTTCACAGTTCGTACTTTCAATATGATTTTGCCCGATAAGTTGGTGGTACTTTTGCAATTACCGTAGAGAAAACACTTGTGAAAAAGTAAGAAATTTTTACCTTTATTTGTTGCTCATAGATTGGCGCTACATTTCAAAAAAAAAAAAAAAAAAAAAAAAAAAAAAGTAGAAAATCACCAACTAGCCGATTTTCAACTAATCTCGGCGTTCAATTTGTTTTTCTCCTTTGCAACGTATGTATGCACGCTCGCGGCCATCGAGCAGAAGCGCGTAGTCCAAGCGACGACGAGTTCGAGGGTCTACTGGTGCGCAAGCACGAGTGGGAGAGCACGACGAAGAAGGCCTCCAACCGCTCCTGGGACAAGCTGTACATGGTGGTGAGGGGCCAGAGCCTCGTCGCCTACAAGGACCAAAAGTCGTGCAAATCGGCGCCCGAGCAGCTTTACAAGGGCGAACAGCCGCTCGACCTCAAAGGCGCGAGCATTGTCGTCGCTAGCGATTACCACAAGAAGAAGCACGTCTTCCGCGTCAAGTAAGTCCTTTTCATTTCTATGTAATTATTATATTCGTGCAGATATGGAATTTTCATTTCATGGATACTCCGTGCAACTATAGTTTTATTTTTTACAAAACGTTGAGTCGTGTTGTTCCGAGAAGGTCATGCTTTAAAAATTGAAAAGCAAATTTAAACCCGTTGGAAAGTGTCCGGTAGTAATTGGGTATTGTTGCGCGGGGAAGATATTGGTAAGGGGGTGCGTCGCGTCAAGATATCGCTTTCACGAGGCAAAGTCGCGTGAACGTAATTTTTTTTTTTGTCATGTCATTTAAAAAAATTCAAGAATACTTTTTGGTGACATTGTTTTATTGAACCAATGATAATTATTACCCTAAAGCCGACAATGCTTGTAAAATAGAAAAAATTTTACAACATAATATAATATACGGATTCAATTGTAATTGTTCACGAAACTCTACTTAAGGCCAAGACACCAACACATTGAAATACCTGCACCTCAAAAGCTCGTGGATTAATTTTCATACTCTCAAGCTTGTAAAGAGCAAAGTAGAAATTGGTTAAATTTTATTTCTTCAAGTACTGCAACAAAAAATGTTGTACAATCGTAATGACAAAATTTTCAAGATAGACGAAAGTGATTAACACTCCCGTGTGACCGTTAGAGAAAAAAAAAAAAAAAAAAAAAGAACGAACAAAAGTGGAGAAAAATATTAAATAATCCAACTTGTTCTTCTTGTTCTCCAGAACGCAGAGCGGGGCCGACTTCCTGTTTCAAGCGAAGGACGACGCCGAGATGAACGAGTGGGTGTCGAATCTAAACCAGGCGGCCCAGGGCGCGGGCGCGGCTGGCACGTCGCGGGCCCACACGCTGCCCGCCCCAACCCAAGCCGAGACCAAGCGGCGCAGCTTCTTCACTCTCAAGAAAAAGTAAGTCCTTAGGATAGCCCGCGCATCTATAGCTAGCAGTTTTTTTTTTTTTTTTTTTTTCAACTTTGAGTGAAAAGTGAGATAGACGTAGGCAGTAATCGGAGATAGAGGATGTACATTTTTTCATTGTGTTGAATACCATGGATATCATTCATTCTTAATATTGTTTTTTTTTTTTTTTTTTTTTTTTTTTTTTTTTTTTTTTTTTTTTTTTTTTTTTTTTTTTTTTTTTTTNGTTCGTACTTTCAATATGATTTTGCCCGATAAGTTGGTGGTACTTTTGCAATTACCGTAGAGAAAACACTTGTGAAAAAGTAAGAAATTTTTACCTTTATTTGTTGCTCATAGATTGGCGCTACATTTCAAAAAAAAAAAAAAAACTTGCAAAATAATGGAGATTTTTTTAAAATATAATTTTATGCTTCATTAAATTTACCGTAAGGAACCGATGAGAGCAGTTTTCATACCGATAATGTAATAAATATTAATCAGTTAACGGCATCAACAATCTGGATGATACACTATTCTCTCTCCTCTTTCTATCAGCGATGCAGAAAATTTTACGCACCAAAAGTACTACAGAGTAGTAGGCTGGCGGAAATACATACAGCTGTGCTCATCTTCATCGTGCTTATCCACATTAGTTTCTCATAAGTTACGTACATGCATATCGTAGAGCCGCTTAGATTTTTTTATTTTTCTTTACGGATAAAGTGAAAAAATTTTTCCATCATTCGACATCAGATCACAATAGCTTATTTATCATATTTTAGAAAAACCAAAAAGTAGAAAGCGAATAGCCAATGAACTGTAAGAAAAACACAGTATCACACACACACAATTGGAACAACATTTAGAGATGCGGTGAGTCAGTCGCTAAAATAGTACCAGCATCCACGTTAACGTTGTAATAATGCACGAATAAGAAATCGTATACTTATACATTGTTTTTTTTTGTTTATAATTTTATTTTTTTTTATTTTTTTTTCATGGAGACATTGCGGTTACCCAAACAGTACGTAGTTTAAGCGTTTTATTATCATATGCATCACTGAATTACCATAATGAAATTTACAATTAAAAAAAAAATTTAATACGCTACCACTGAGTATATTGCAGTGTCTTCTCTCGATTATGGTATTTTTTATTCTTTTTTTTTTATCAGCTTACTTTTGATTTGGATTAATATGAGGAATGTTCTTCCAATTGTGAATGAAGAATGGGATGATACCGTAATAAAGGTGCCACAAGACACCTAACAAATGCTGGTGATTCATATGCCTATTTAATGTTTTTTTTATCCAATTCAGAGTACTTACATTTCATCAGTATTATTAGTATTTGATAAAATCCATTTTTTTCACTCAAAGCAATGGACAATTGTCACGTAACAAAATTTTTTGACGTACGAATCACTAGGAAATGTTTATCCATCCATTCATGCAAAGTGGGCCAAAGTAATAGCGCTTGTTATTTTAAGTTTTTATCATCATTACATAGCGTTTTTTGTATGTCAAATCTGTTAGCGTTACTTTGCAAAGTCAATGTTGTGTTGCTGTTAGTCAAATGTGCTATTATAATATATCATTTCATCGCTTATTGTCGCATCGTTCTTTCACGAGTCCCTCGAAATGCTTTCGATGCTGATAAAGGATTGATAATTTTTTATCAAACTAGATTTAAGTTAAGTTTATCTTCAAGGTCATTCTAGTTACTTTTTAACAATAGTTTTGTAGCTAAGTTCAAATAATAATCATTAATTGATTTAATGTCATACATAAGTCAATAATTTATTATTTTTTGTTATTTTGTAAATCTATTTTTTTAAGACAAATTTTATACTATTTTTATTAATTACTTATCTCATTAATATAAATTAAACAAATTTTATGTGTCTTGAAGTCCAACATTAATTTTTTCAATTGTGCATGAAGTAACTTTATACCACTATTTTTTATGTCTATCCTTAAGTAAAAATTAACTAAACATTTTATAGTTTTATCCTTTAGTAAATTTACATATGACCATGAAATTATTTTTAGTACAAAAAATGTATTGTCATATCGTGTAACGTAAAAGTAGACTTGCTTTTGCTTTTTGTTTTGCGTATTATTAAAACAAATATATACATATATTTAGTACTTATGTTTTATTTATTTATCTACAGAGATGGACAGTATTTGACAAATTTTAATTAATTTAAACAAAATATTAAATATACTTGATAGAAAATAAATTATCGCAAATCAATGTGCATTACAAATTGTAATTCAACCTGTTAGAATCGTTGGAGAAATCATACAAAAAAATATTGCACAACTATCTTTTATTTCTTTTATTTTTTCACGTAAATAAAAAAATTAATTTGTACAACTTTGGGAGTGCAAAGCTTATGGTCATAATGAATAGCATTCAGTGTATGATACTTGGCCTTTTTTTTTGGTAAAAAAAAAAAAAAGAAAAGATTTATATCCAGTAATTTTACATAATTTATTGGATTCTTACAAGTTTAAATGATTATTTTTCATCAAAAAAAAACGATTCATATTCAGTAATTTTATGTAAATTATTTAACTGACCTAACAAGTTTTAATAATTATTTTTACGTTACAATCGTATTTCATTTGTAATAAATTTTTTAAAATCCATTGTTAACAATTTAATCCATGCAATAAACCTTTATTTATTATATGGAAGAGAAAAATTTTTTAATCACATTTGTGCGTAATTAAATATTTCAAAAAACTTATACTAAAAATTTTACATTCAAAATACATTATATGAAACACATTTACTAAATACTATAAAATGAAAGATGGAACGAGCACCTCACTGCAGAANTTCTTCAAACAACGCTTAATAACAGTACCTCCTGGGTGGTGTGGAAATCTGTTTAAAAAAAAAAAAAAAAATTTATTAAAATTTTGTGCAATATTTTTCAAGTATTTCAATTAAACTATTGACGATACCGGTTCAAATACTTTTAAATATTTGTAATTGATATTTTTAAAAATCGTTGTCTCGCTTTTAATGTAGTTTTATTTAATTACGAAATAATTATTTTGTCTTTGATTTTAAAAACAATAGCTTTGCTTAAGTCTGTCTATCTATTTCATTGACTACATATAATGGCGTAGCGGTTTAAATTTGAGTGAACTTTTTTTTGTAAACATTTCGTTGCTTTTTACTCGATGGCAAAAATATACCTAAGAATTATTATTTAACTCATAATATACGTATTACTTTGGTGAAGAAAAATGTCAAAGCTCACCATATTTTAAGAGTTTGAATCTTCCTCCACTTTTAAAAATTAATCGAACCTCTAAAAATATGTGCAGCTCAAAAAAATGCTAAATCTCGGATGAAAATTGTCCATCAACACGTCTTGAATTTTATTTTTCAGCTAAATCAAAGCAGAGGAGTTTGGCGAGAGAAATCGTCCGACAGCCCTGTCCCCGAAGCTCGACGCTGCGACTCGTCGTACACGAGACAACGCTATAGAAGTACAGCATACACATCGACACCCACTTTACCCTTACACGCATGAAAAAAAAAAAAAAAAAAAAAGAAAAAAAAAGACAACTACATATATATGTAAACCCAGACCCACACGAGCACGTACACATACATTGCAATCACACGCGCGAACCTTTGCCGAGAAGAAGGTTTATTTCGTCGCTCTACTTGGATAAAGCGACGTTAAATATATATGCCGAGGACGAAGGGCGCGTTTTTATTACAAAGATGCATAATTATGACATTTTGGAGAGAAAGGGAGAGCGAGAGTGAAAGAGAGAAGAATAAACAATAACAATGCTAAAGTAGGGATGCAAACACTATGCCAATTTTCAGATAGCTGAAATGATGTTTGGAAAGAAACGCAGCAACAAAAACAACTCATTAATAATACAATAAATACTACGTCCCAAGTTAGTGCGATTGACTTTTCTACTTAGACGAAAAACTTGAGAAAAAAAAAAAAAAAATGAATAATTAAAAAAAAAGAGGGATATCAAGGTCCCTCTTCTTCCTCTCGAAAAAAAGTATCATCCCCATCGTCGTCGTGGCTCTGCAAAATACATGTAATCCGTATTTGTATTTCTCCCACAGGTGCATGGTATCATTACACACACACACTAACCACGCGCATCAATATGATACGATTATTATATAATACACTACGTGTGGAAAAAAAAGAAGGTTTTTCTCCTCTTTCTATCAGCGATGCAGAAAATTTTACGCACCAAAAGTACTACAGAGTAGTAGGCTGGCGGAAACTGTAGGCCGTGTTCTATTCTTTTTTTTTTCTTTTCCATTGTCCAGATTATTATGTGTATTTTATAATATTATAATTAAGCTGTGTTATGTTATATTTATCGAGCATGTGACAACCATTTTTGGAAGAGTGGATAAAGAAAAGCACAACAGTCCATGTAGATCATGTCCTTGATAATTTTAACATTTTTTTCGGCATGTCATTGCTTTAAACGACCACGTTTGCACGTACGTTATATTACTCTATGGAAAATGTTAAAATTTGACCATAGACTGGTGTGTTTTTTTTTGTCTTTTTTTTTTTTTTTAATTGAGTATGCGACTTTTTTTTATAATGTATCGGACCCTGTGTTTGACGAATTCTTAAACAGTGAGATCGTTGTTTGTGAACAATGCAAGTTAAAGGAAGATTGTTTTTCGCGCGTCTTATTGTTTTTAGGAAAACGCTTTCTCCGAACGTTTTGCAGGATTTTATACACATTTTATAAGTCTCGTAAAATTACGTTTAACTTCTTCGAACAATATATGTGTATCATTATCAATGCCACCCTCTCCCCTTTTACTCGCGCAAAACGTTCTTGATTATTCAAAAGTATTTTATACGCAAAAACAAGCAACGATTTTGATTTCTTAATTGCGGCAAGTTGACGAATATAAAGACGATGCAAGAAGCAGAAAAATAAAAATATTAAACAAGAACAAACGCTGTTGGTACGTTTTATTTAATTTTTTTTTTTTAAATTATTTATTCGACTTAAAGAAATACTTTTGTTTCCATTGTATACATACTGCCCTGATTATAAAAAATTTGCGATCGTACAATTTTTCTCTTTATTTCGGCGATCACTGACTGCCATACTTTTTATTATGATCTTAGCTGCGCTAACTTGGGATTGTGTACGGAGATATAGCTTTTAATGATTGTTGTCTTGAGGGGAGGATAGAAGAAAGAAGGAGAGAAAGTAATAAATAAAAACGTACGTTTAATCTAGCCCCGAAGAAAAAAATATTGTAACGATTAATGAAGAGTTTTCCCTTAATTAATATTATGAATGAAAAAAATCGAGGCAAATGCATATAAATATATATATTTAATTCTTTAAGAGCTTTTGAGCAACAGAAAACGCAAAAGCTTTAGACTCTAAGATAAGTAACTTATATTGTGCGATCCTCGCCAAATCGAAACATACATACTATATTTGTGAATAATTGTTTGTTTCTTATTGATTTTTTAATGATGAATTATTTTACTAAAAAATTGTTTTCGCAACCCTTGAGAACTCAAAAAATACTCTAGCTGCAATATATTATATCGTTTCTATAAATGTAATTAAAATAAAGATATTTTAAATCTCATTTAAAAAAAAATCTTAATCGAGAGGATCTAACATTATTTTACCTGAGCCAAATGTTGTTTGGAGAAGAAAAAAAATGGAATAAAATTGAGATAAAAAAATACTTCTTGTACTATGAGAGATTTTTACACAAATAGTTGTGTTAAGCTCTATTGTACAATAACTGTTTTGAGAGAGAGAGAGAGAAAGCAGAGGCAGCATATACATGTTATATTATAAGTATTCTTTATGAAAAAAAAAATCTTATTCAGCTTTATTCGCGTGGATCTATATTATAATGTCTAAGTGATTTTATTTGAAGAAAAAAAAGTTGCATCGCTTAAATATAAATTTATCAAATGGATTCATTGTGGCTATGCTTTGTCTTCACTGTTTTTGTCTTTATACATATTTTATAAATCTATTATACAACTAACGGTAACAATGTAAAATTTATTAGCGAACAGGTGAATCGATTACTGTAAGAATGAGCGAATATGAAAAATGTTCTAGATGACATTGTTTTTTTTCGTTTCCATAAAAAGTCTATCCCATTTATTATTAACATAAAGCGCTTGTTGGTCAGTTTTCTAAAAAAATCTACAAAGTAGCTCATCTTGTATGTTATTGTCAAAAAAACATTTAAACAAAATAATAATAATAAATAACGATAGTGATGAAGTAAATAAATCAAACTTCAACCTATGCACTTGATCGCGTTTTCAATACATATAAAATAGATACATCCGTATGGTTAAGAATTTCCATATTTAATAATGAATATTTTTAAGTTTATATAACTATCTATCAACAACTGCAATTTAAAACAGAAAAAACAAGAAACGATTTCAATGTTTGCTTGCTATCTAGGAAAAAGCATAAAAAGAAGAAAAAGTTCCGAACAGGAATACATTAATAAAATTTGAAGGAATGGAAGCAGGAAAACTATTAATGATTAAGAATGAGATAACTGACCTCGAACTTGATTAGCTTAATGTATTTATAGATCTAGTCTCAAGGATGATATGAAAAAACAACGGAGGCTGGAGTTTATTGTGAGAACAGAAAAAGAAGTGTCATCGAGAGAAACGAAAATAAAATACGACTTACTGCTATAATAAATCGTTGTTGAAAAAATCTTCAATTGTCTTTTCGCTACTCATTTCAAGATTTTGATTTTTGAATTTGTGTAGTGATGAGTAATAGTTGTAGTATTTTTTGGTTAAAAAAAATTCTCTTTTTATTTCTTAGAAGAAAAGTTTTAAATAAGTAAGTAAAATTGCATTATTTGAAAGAGTTAGAACAATTGTTTAAGATAAATTAAACTTTTGTAAATTTTTTATTCATTTTCCTAATTATATTTTAAATTTTTGAATTAGAAAACACATTTTGGTAAATTGCAGCATGATATATTTTAAATAGGTATAGGTTGATAGTAGTAACAAACAAATAATCTTCAATTGTAGCATTTTTACATATTTCAGCTATCAGTAACTGAGTACTTCACCCCCATTTGTATTTATAACTTTCGTTTTCAAATGATTGGTTTGATTTTTCATACAATTAATTTTAATTAAACCATTTTCACAGTTCGTACTTTCAATATGATTTTGCCCGATAAGTTGGTGGTACTTTTGCAATTACCGTAGAGAAAACACTTGTGAAAAAGTAAGAAATTTTTACCTTTATTTGTTGCTCATAGATTGGCGCTACATTTCAAAAAAAAAAAAAAAACTTGCAAAATAATGGAGATTTTTTTAAAATATAATTTTATGCTTCATTAAATTTACCGTAAGGAACCGATGAGAGCAGTTTTCATACCGATAATGTAATAAATATTAATCAGTTAACGGCATCAACAATCTGGATGATACACTATTCTCTCAGTTGATTTTTGCTAAGGTAAGTATATAAAACTTTTTTAGAAAACTTACTTTTTGCTGAGCTACACATGCGCGACTTGATTAAAATAAATTTGAATGCTAATTTATAAACAATACATATTTTAGATATAAAATAACATAACGTTATCTGGTAGAATTTTGCACCTTTTGTTACATCGCTATGCTTATATAAATATGGTTTAAGAAAAAGAGTTACAAGCAATAATTGTAAACTTTCTTACCTTCATAATTATTTTAAGTTCAAACAGCACGAATAAAAAATGTACAAAAAAAATATTTGTAGTGCCAATTATTTTGGCTAGCCTTTCGGTAAGAATTATTCCTTTTTTTTTTATTTGATTTGGTTTATTTTTATTCGAAATTTTTTTAAGTACGATCAATGTATGGAAGTGCCAAACATTTTTTTCAGAATAAAAAGCGCAACCACTTATAAGTAAATCGTCTAATTTCGATGTGAAACAATATTCGAATGGTCTTACGTAGTGTGTGTTACGTAATAAAGTTCGACTAATTCAAGTAATTGGCATCCGAATAGGCTCAAATTTTGTAGGTACTTTCCGGTTGAATGTCGAAGCCAATGGTTTATATTTTGGCACTTTCCCTCGAAAAGAAAAATTTTGTCAGCATTTTAACTGGAACGCAATAAAAAAAAAAAGAGAAACTATATTTTACGACAAAGTTGTCGATGAAAGTGTAATACAACTTTTTGTGTAGATACATTTCACTTTGGCATGCGATGCAAATTGTAGATACAAAAACAGTGAAAAAATTTTTTGTTGCCCACGAAAGAACGTAATTGAAATTTTACACAAAGAGTTCAATACAAACGTTGTAGAATTCATTTCAAAGAAAAATTTTTGTTTAGTATAAGTTTTTCTCTCTAGTACCGTCTTAACACTCTAAACGGTAAAAATCATTTCAATAAGGAATTCAAAAGTCATGGATTTTATAAAAATACATTTATTTTGTATTGACCATTTTGGTCCATGTTTTAAAATAGCCGAAAAACATGTTATTTACGGACAAAGTGCTAAATATAAAAAAACTTATAAATCTTATTGAAATACACTTTTTCCTACTTTAGGTGTTATTCTTCGACCTTTAGACGTTAGATGCGCCCTCAGAAGGAAAAATAGAGCTTACACCTGGTGCACATTCAACCAGGGCAAGTACAAAAATTCTCTCGAGTTTGGTGCTTGCTCTGGTGACATGCGCCAACAGGTACAAAATCTACTATATTCTTGTATTGACCATTTCCGTCCACAGTGTCCTAACACATCGAGTAGAAAAAATCGTTTTAAAATGTCCCAAAAGCCGTTTCATTGTATGCTATTTTTACTTTTTTCTCTGGCAACCCTTAGATTGGTCTTACCTTATATTACACAACACGTTGATTTTTGCACAAATTTATACGCTTGTTAACTAAAAAATAACGTTATTTTTATCAAGTCATAGTTGGCTAAGGTGCACGCCGAAGCTCACTAGTGGTATGACTGCTCCAGTTGGTCACGGCTTTGAATTCAACTCGAAAATTAGAGATTTGTTTTTTTATTTGGTCGAAGCGTCGAAGCATTACCTTTGACTAGCTCATATTATTTGTTTTCACCTACTTTTGTTTTTCTCATCTATTTTTATCCATCGTGCCTGACTTCATATAAGTAGGAAATTTTTTTTTTTTTTTTTTTCGAATTTCAATGATTTTTAAGTTGTATTGTCACCTCGTATAATTACTACGATTTTCTAGATTTAATGGTATGCTCTAATGTGTATTGTCGACATAATTTCCTTATATTTATAACGTAAAAAAAAAAAAAAAAAAAAATGTTTGTGGATTACATATCCTGTTACATCAGCCGAGTTGACATTTTTTGGCTTATAAATGGAGACTGAGTGGCAGTACTTTTTTCATTTCGCAAACAGAATTGGTAAGTGAGTTACCATATAGAATACCAAGAAAAATGAGGGTCTACATTTTTACTCTTGCAGTACTTGTTGTTGCGGTAAGTCAATTTACGCATTTGTTGTTATGAAAGATCTTTAATTTTGTAAACAATAAAATTCGCATTCATGAAAATATCTTGTACGCTTTATGTACAGGTTTGTCGTACAAACGGGAAAGATATAGATTTAGGACTCTTGAAATAGCATATACTAGAAATCCAACTGTTAGTATTCAATTGTTATCAGTTGAATACAAAACATTTTTATTTTGGATAACTAGTTTAGTACTAAAAGTTCCAATCTGTATAGTTTGAAAGAGGCAAATTGTTTTTTATATGCGATGACAAGTTATATATTTCGTAAAATGTAATATGTTATTAGATATTGGTTCCCAGCAATGCTGAGAAAACGATTGGGGATCACATCAAAGAGTGCAAGAAAGAACTGGAAATTCCTGAAGGTAAATTTTATTTTTGCTTAATGTCAATTTGGCTTTCTAAAAGAGCATAAATATTATTATTACTCTAGATTAATAAATATATATGTATGATTATCAATTAAATCGACTTGGACTTATTTTTTAAACAGTATTTATGCTTTCGTGAACTTGCTTAACAAGCCGGAACACTGCCAAACTCAGCGTAATCCATACAAATTGGACAGTTACTATTTTGTAAAATTTTGTAGGTGCATGAAATTGAAATATTGTAAAAATTAAAATAAGGCGGCTAAGGAGGCAATACAAAATATCGTAATATTGATAATTTTCAACATATTGGATATTAATTAAAGTAACTCCATCCACATTACAGGAACCAAAAAATTTAGTCCACAAGATCCCAAGTTCAAATGTTTTCTAACTTGCATGAAAAAGAAGTTTGGGGTCGTAAGTGTCAAACAAAAGTAGCATTTCTTTTCTGACTCATTTCATAAATGTACCCTAAGTAAAAAATTCCAGATCGTTGACGGTAAAGTTAATGCCGACGCAGCAATAAAATTTTATTCAAAAAAGAAGGAACTCGAAGAGGCTATTAAACATATTATTAAAGAATGTGCTGATGCAGGTAAACAGAATAGCTTAGAAATACAGTTAAATCTTAAAAATGTATATGTACAAATTATTCGAATTTTTTTTCGCCCAATTTTATCGTACATGTTCAGAATTCACATGACGTTTACTCCCGTAAACAATTTTGAATTCATCATAGTGTCTTGTCATCCATGTAGCAAAAATTAACAATGAAAATTCATTTTCAATCAATTTGATGAAAAAAAATTTATTTTACAGCCAACAAACTATCCGATTGTGAAGTGGGTTACACTTACTTAAAGTGCTTGCATGAAAAACAAAAGGGAAAGAAGTCCGAAGTCGAAACAAAAAAAGAAAATAATGAAGAATAATTCGGTTTTGAAAATATTCGTCAATATGATATTCTGTAGCAGCCACAATTGATTTTATATATTTCCTTATATTTTTCAAAACATTGGATTTAATAAATTAAGCATGTAATGCACAGCATTTGATGTATGATTAAGTTCCATTCATCTTGAATCTTATTTTATTTTATTTTTTTTTTAATTACAAAGAATAACATGGTTTGCACGTACTTGAAAAATATTAAAATGTCAAAATGACACGAGGCTTGGCTGAAACTATTTTAGCTCTTTGTATACATGTACAGGATGTTTTGTTTATTTTAGCTCAATATGAAGAAACTCCATAGCAATGAAATAGCTTTCCTACAATCATAAAAATAGTAAAACATTAGCGAAGACACACGTGTATCTTGAAATTCTTGAAAAAATGGAGACATAAAAGTTTGTAAAAATTGCCATAAGCACGGTTTTTATCGACAAGAAAATTTGTTAAAAAGGCACCATTTGGATGAAATCATTTTACCAGAACATTCAATAATCACATTCTTTTATTAAATTCTTAGTACAAACGATGTACAACAAAAATATAGTACAAGGTGACAAAAAATATTTACAAAAGCGTTTTATGATATGACAAAAACGTACACATTTTTTGATCACAAGATTATCACGATGATTGCTCTGATCGTAAATTAATCGCGTCAAATGCTAAAATAGACAATCGAACTGTAATGACGATTTGATGGAAATATATTTTCTTTGGCATAGTAGGTGCCTTTCTCCGCCTCCGGTAAGTGCAACTATATTGTCTAATCCTATTTAACTGTTCACTGCGAATCCACACCGATGCTCACACGATTTCTCGTTATTCCAACCACTTCTAACGGCTATTACTGCCTCGTTCATCAATAACTGGTACGCATATCATACGGCAACGTTAGTCACTGATTTTATTCACGGAATGTATAGTTATACGAACACCAGGAAAATATGTTAAAAAGCCATTATTGGTAATGTAAATAGACTGCATTCCAGGTATGCTGTAATCCAAAACGTATACCTACACGCATAACAGCTCTTTCATTATATACTAACTACTTTTTAATGGTACTTGATAAACTGGCTGGTGTCGAGATGCGCTCGAGCGATAAGCTACTTTTTCTAATTTATGTCGAATTGCGGATTATAGACTAATTTGTTTAAAATTAGGTATATTGAAAAAAAAAATTAATCAACGTAAAAACTTGTGTAAAAAGTAACGGTGTTAATTAACGGTGCAACAACCATGCCGAGCTTTGCATTTTTTTTAAACATATCTCATGGGGAAAATGCAACTCACGTTTGTCTACATGAAAATCTAACGGCAAAGCTTTAGGGTTGAAACATCGCGAGTTATCGCATATTCTTCGAATACTTACTCGGACAAATGCATTTGAACACATTTACCTATGCACACATAAAACAACGTGATGCATTTTCTACTTATTCCTCATGAAAATAGATAAGCTACTCCCAATGTACCCCCATTCAAACGCAATTAGCTTTTCCAAAAGTGAAAAGCTATGATTCATCGAGAAGCAACGGTTATACGTCACTTGGAGTTCCAGCGAATCGTCCCCATCAGTGGGGTTCTTTCTTGTGGGGGTTTCTCCGTTAAATAGGGGTACGGAGTGCAAAGTCACCTCAATCTGCATTTGACATCGACAGCCTTGGTACCAGTGCTCTACCAAAACTAGTCGGTGATCGAAAGTGAACAGTTCCAGTTCCAAACGTTCCTTGGAGTCATTCAATTTAGCTACCGACAAAAGTTCCGCAATGATACCTTGGGTTTTTCTTCTCCTCGTTGCTGGCTCCCACAGTGCCCCGACGCACAGTAAGTTTTATTTCATTACTATCATTCCAAACAACTGGAAGATACCATAGTTAGTCAATGGACCGTCAAAGTTTTTGACCCCGTGGTTTCAATACCAACTCTTGTACTTGAGGTGGACAAAGCTGGAAAAATTAAGATTTTAAAGTAGTTTTACGTAGGCTCTTTTTTGTTCACATCTCTTTAAATTGTTGGGTTCTCTTAGTTTGAATTATATAGGAGTTATTTTCTAACAAATTTTCACATCGAATGGTCTCTTTTTCATACTAAACAACTCTCTTTTATTGTACGATATATTATAGAACTGTATAGAAATATAAAAACATGACAATTTCCATGACTTGAGTTTGTTAAATCTAAAGTAAACGAAGAAAAATTACAAAATTGTTATTCACCGATTATTGTTTATTTATTTATTCATTTTTTTTTTCAGATGAAACAAAATCTTCATTAAAAGTGTCCCGAATTAAAGGAGGGACTTATGCAGATATTCGAGAAGTACCATATCAAGTGAGAAATTACTTTTGTTTAACCGCATTTTTGTTATTTTTCCGGCAACTCATACCTCCACTAACACATTTACAACTTAAAAATTTAGGCTCAAATCATTTGCAATGGAAAGCTGATCTGTGGTGCTTCGATAATAGATAAATACTGGCTCATATCTGCTGCCCATTGCTTCAATGAGTGGTAACTATATTATTGATAACTTATTTTGTTTAATGTCTACGTAGAATAACAATATCATTAACTTCGTTTCTTTTAGTAAAAATAATATGTGGGTGATGATTGGCTCCTCAACGAAGGAAACCGGTTATCCTTATAAGGTTCAATCTATTATCGTACACGAAAATTACGATAAAATAACTTTCGATAATGACATCAGTTTGTTGAAGGTAAGCCACGTTATTCACCATGTAATCCGTGCATCAGTTATTGTTAAAAATTTTTTTCTACGTAATAATGATTATTTTTAATGTTTCAAGTTATCCCGTCCCATTGAACCCAACGTGAATGGTAATGTGAAGACAATTTTGATAGCTGTCAAGGATCCGAAAGTTGGAGATGATATAACTGTTTCTGGATACGGGGAAGTCGCTGTGAGTATCAGTGTACAAACATATTCACGATGATTATGAGCAAAAAAAACTATTAAAGTAATATCTCCCGTGTTTTATTTTTAGTATGGAAAACAAGGGGAACCAGATTTAAAAAAATTAACTATTCCAATAATTAGCCACACGAAATGTCAAATCTTCTATCCGGAAATGACTAATAACATGTTCTGTGCTGGATACTTGGGGTATTCAGATGATTCTTGTAGAGGTGATTCTGGTGGTCCTGCCGTTACTGTGAAAGGCGGCCACTATTACCTTACGGGTATCGTTTCGTTTGGGGTGTTTTGTGGGATGCAGTCTGGTTACGTCACCAATGATAGCTTACCAATATATTATCCCGGTGTTTACGTTAAAGTTCGTAACTACATTCCGTGGATAAGAGCAGTGACTAACCTTGTCATATGACATGCATATATGAACGAGGCAGTAATGGTTAAAATAACGAGAAATCGTGGGAGTACCGGTGTGGATTCGAAGTGACCAATTATATACTTGCACTTACCAGAGGCGGAGGAAGGCACCTACTATGCCAAAGAAAATATATTTCCATCAAATCGTCATTACAGTTCGATTGTCTATTTTAGCATTTGACGCGATTAATTTACGATCAGAGCAATCATCGTGATAATCTTGTGATCAAAAAATGTGTACGTTTTTGTCATATCATAAAACGCTTTTGTAAATATTTTTTGTCACCTTGTACTATATTTTTGTTGTACATCGTTTGTACTAAGAATTTAATAAAAGAATGTGATTATTGAATGTTCTGGCAAAATGATTTTTTAAAATGATGGTTAACAAATTTTCTTGTTAATAAAAGAAATGTCACTAAATCAACGACACTTTACTCTGAAAGTAATGTTCATCAATTGTTAAAAAAGTTATATACATCAATGATTATCTTATAAATTTATTTCGTTGTTACAATTAATTAATTTTTAAATATCATATTAAACCATATGAATATCTATATTTTTGGAGGTCGACTTTTGGGTAAAAAATAGATTGTAAACTTGCCGCAAACAGCACAAACCACGTCAACTTTTTATTATCTATCTATTAAATTAGTTGCGGCTGGTTTATAATTAATTAAATGGCTCTAATTTAAAAAGTAACAGTTATTTGGATCAGCGCCATCTAGCGTTGCGAATTTCTGAACTAAAAAGTGGCCCTAAACTTTTGGACCAGAGCTTTAGTGCGTAGAGCCATTTAATCAGTTATAAACCAGCCGAAACTCATGATGAAGCTGAAAAATAAAAAAACAACGATACATGTGTTTTTGGCGGCAAGTAAATAATCTATTTTCTACCAAAAAATCGACCTCCTATGTATTTATACTTTTGAAGATAAATTTTCGAATAAAAGATAAATTGTTAGCCTGCCGCCAAAAACACACGTATCGTTATTTTTTTATTTTATAGCTTCATCATAAGTTGCGGCTGGTTTATAATTGACTAAATGTCTCTAATCCTGAATGCTCTGATTTAGAATTTTAGGAGCCACTTTTGGCCAAAAAATAAAGACCGCTAGATGGCGCTGATCCAAATAATTATTGCTATTTACATTAAAGTCACTTTATTAATTATAAACCAGCCGCAACTAATCTTATAGATACAAAATAATAAGTTAACATTGTTTGTGCTATTTACGGCAAGTTTACAATTTATCTTTTACCTTAAAATCGACCTACAAAACCATAAATATTCTACTTATCTTATATGGTCGTCTGCTATTTTAACTGGCCAAGGGTGTTCTCCGCAATCGTCACCAGCAAGTAATTTAAGGTTGCGCTCTACGTTACCATCAGGTCGGTAAGTCAACTACCTTGAATTAACTGGCGCTCTGTTCCGTAATCTGGCCAGTTAAAATAGCAGACGACAGTCAACAGCGATGAAATCTTTACTTTTTCCTCGACTTTCACGTCGTCTGCTGTCTTAACTGGCCAGATTACGGAATAGAGCGCCAGTTAATTCAAGGTAGTTGACTTATCGACCTGATGGTAACGTAGAGCGCAACACACTATACTTGCTGGTGACGATTGCGGAAAACACTTCACCGAATAGAGCGCCAGTTTAATTCAAGGTAGTTGACTTACCGACCTGACGGTAACGTAGAGTGCAACCTGAAATTACTTGCTGGTGACGATTGCGGAAAACACCCCTTTTATCGCAGCGCAGGCTTACTGGATTTCGCCGAACCATACCGACAATTGCCGAGTCAAAGCGAGAGAGACTTAACTATGCGGCCCTGATGCGGCTCTCTCGTTTTTCAGCGATCTGCCGTCATCTGCGTCTACGGTGGCTCCTATAGGATATATACTTACCTATCTCTTACATGCTAGAAAACTCGGACCTCGGGCTCGGAGAGATCGGAGCAGCGGGTTAGTGTTCGAGCGCGTCGCTCCGCGCCACCAACCTTTTCTTTTCGGAGCAAGAGTAATAAAACAAGGGATACAAAATAACAATTAGGCAGTCGATCAATTCACTTGGAGGTTGACTGGGGCGCATCCGAAAACAGTAATTGTCGTGCGGCAGTATATAAGCGGCTCCTCCCCCGTGTGTAAAAAAAGGGAGCGAGGGCTGCGGTGTGCGTGTCCAGCGTTTGGTTTGTTTTTGTACATGATCGCAATAAATAACCCTCGAGAGCTGCGATAGATCAGCTGGCTGCAAAGGGAGGAAGTGTTGTTGTTGCACGATATTATTATACCTATAACACAACGTGCCCCGAACAAGTACAACAAATGAGAGCAAAATAATAATAATAATATAAGGGAACAGAGAGTCGAGGAGTGCAAGTGCGGCAGCAAGTGTGCGCGCTTTGTTTGATCGTCGTCTCGGTATACGATAACTAGCGGTGGTCGTCGTCGTGTATGTAGGGTCGTCGGTTCCGACGACTGCACCAGCTCGAAGAAAAAAAGCGTCGGCCGGTCCAACGCGCCAAGACTGAGACCGAGTGCAACTGCGCCCGCGAGAGCAGAAGATACTCCTCTCGGACGAAGCGACCGCGGCAAAATGGCGCCCGCCAGCCGGAGCATCCTCCTGGCGGGCTGCTGCGTCGTCTTCCTGGTGACGGCGCTCCGTGCACCCGTTGAGGTGGCGGCCCAACGATACGGTGACCCCGCCGACCACCTGCACGTAGCACCCGACCCGGCCGCGACCCACCGTCAGCCGAGATCCATCCTCGTTGAGCGGCATCCCCACGACGGCGAGGAGGCGAGCATCGACAGGAAAAAAAGGGATGCCCCGCTGCCCAACGTCAACAATCCCAATATCACGGCCAAGGTATTTTTATTGTTGTCGTTGTTGCAATATATAAGTACACGCTTGTGTGTTTTTATTCTTCGTCTCTTTTAGGGTTACCTACACGCCGCCCAACGTTGCTTGTATTATACGTACCTACATATTCTCTGCGTCTTCTTCCCTTCTTCGCACAAACCAACTTCTCCCATCCCATCCTACTTATATGCTTGCTGGGGTTCTTCTTTTTCTTCTTCTCGTTTTCTTTTTTTTCCATCTTTCTTTGTCTCGCTCTCTTTCTCCCCCTGCGCGCATGTGAATTGGTGCGTCTGTGTACGTGTGGGATGCTGCGTGCGAGAGAGAGTCCTGCGACGCAAAAGAGAGATAGGTAATACCTATGCTGTTTACGTTTTGAAAGCTGAGAGGTGTCTTTTTAGTTGGAGGGGGAGCTCTCCCGAATGGACCACGGGATGCGACCGAGTTTTCTCTTTTCTCCCTTTCCCAGATCTACTTACGATGACGGGGGATTCGGAAAAATTTTCGGAGCAGCGTTCGAAAACCATTTGTTTCGTTTGTCTCGTACGCTATAGCTCAAACAAAAAAACAAAGCAATGGCACCAACCAATTTTTTCTTATTTGGCTCGCAACGCTTTCAAGGACTCTTTTGTCAGGTGGTCTCGTTGAACTACTATTTTTGCGCGTTTGTCGCGAGAAAACCTGCGTGGGACTGGGTGAGTGTGTGTCGATGGCCTCGGGCGGTTTTGCGGATAAACGTTTGAGTCGAGCACTCGCTCGTTATGATTTTTTTTTTTCCCCCACTTACGCGTCGTTGAATTTTCTTTGTGCCGGTCAGAGCTTCGTTTTATAAGACTGATTGTTTTGGGCCATGTTCTTTTATTGATGGCAGTACCCGATACGAAAGTTTCGTTGTTTCCAATTCGTCAATTGATCGGATATTCTTTAGTCAAGTATATTGAAATGAAATAGAATAATTTGCGAAATATGTATCATCTGTTGAAATATATTTGAATTGAAATAACACGATAAAAACGAAAGTATCTCTTTCGTTAATGCGAATCAGTCTTTGGGGGCGTGTGTCAGAAAAAAAATAAAAAAAAAGCTTATCGGCTGCAATGATGGATATGAAACATCATTTTAGCTCTTTTTTTTCTGAAGCATCTTTCATAAGGGGATCGTGTGTGTGTGTGTGTTGTGTGCGTTGAAGAGTTGCTTGCTTGTGACGTATATATGTATATTCATACGATGTGTATACGTATCGAGTGCGGTGATAATACCATTGTTATTGTGATTCATGTAATTCGAGATAGGAAAACTCGTTTTATTCGCTCTGAAGAGTTTTTTGTCCATTCGAGTTTCCTCGTGTGGCTGTAGATAACAAAAAGTTGGGCAAACTTGATGTATTTTTGCTCGATACTCTTTGTTTTTCTACTGTAAATCAAATAAATTGATTAACGGATGAAGAAAGAAGCTGCTGATAAGTGTTATGCAAATTTTTTTTTTGTTTTACGTTGCATCAATGAAGGAAAATTAAGAGTGATGACTTTGTGGTGTACGTTACTATCTAATCTCGAGAAAGGGCGTTGGTTTGTAACTTTCATTATCTACACGAAGAACATAAAAAAACAAAAATATGGCAAAATTTATACCATCTCAACTTTACTGTAAAAATGACTGTACATTTCTTTTTCCTGTATGATGTATATTTATTTAACATCACTCACTGTCGACGCGCTTTTTCCCGTTAAACATTATTTCGCACTAAAGATTTTCAATACAATTTTCCGGGCAACGAACTACGTAATAAATTGATCGGGTAAAACTTACGATATTCAATTTTGAAAACAACGATCGCGAGCATCATTTCGGTTATTAGTATCACTTAATCAGCGCTTCTGTCGCTACTAATGCTACGCGACTTCAATAAAGAAAGACCATTCACTTTTTTTATATTTGCTCGCAAATCAAACGTCGACCGATTACACACGCAAATAGCCTATTTACATTCCATCCACATACGCAATATATCTCCCTTTCACTTTGTGTGCTGTATGCTGCTGTTCAAGCTGCACATGTGTGTGATGATGCGCATTTACATTCTGCTAGCGCGCGTCGCACACGGAATCTCTTGTCGTGTTCTTCCGTAAAATTGAAAAAATCCTCCCTATATATAGGTAACGTGCTCTCTCCCTCTCTAAAAAAAACTGCTTTTGCCGAGGTCATCGATTCCAAGTCAGTGACCTGCTTTTCCAATCTCAAGAGGGTCTTGTTTTTTTTTTGTCACTCAAGTGTTTATGCCTTCAATTTGTCTTTCAATAAAATAAAAAATATTAACCAGCTGTCAAAATGATTCGATTGAGCAATTTTATCTGAAATGACAGCTGAGCAAATACAAATATTTCAGAGTTTTAAGTAAAGACCAATAATTGAATGGTCGCCTTTAAAAAAAAAAAAAAAATTTCGGCTTAAAATTACACTGTGTATCTATAAGAACATTGACATGCTGTTATGTGTATTAATAAGGTCAAGAAAAATTCTAACTGTATTTTTTTTTTTTTTATCACACATACATATTTACGAAAATAATAGTGTTATGTTTGATCTTTTCCGGGTGAACATTGATTGAATTTAAATATGTTTTGCTAAATTAATTTTTGGTATAATTTATGTTGAAAGATTTCCGAAAATATTACGAAATGTCTATACCAAGAAGCTATTAATTCGATAAAATTATTCCCCTTTCTCTGTTAGCTTATAATTAATCGAAGTGTATTATGTATGTACACACGCATGGACCATAATACGCCACGTGCTTCCTGTGATCTCGGAATTTCCGTAGTATAATAAACATACACACATGTCAGGTTGGGGACCTTTTTTTTCGTTTTTTACTATTCGTTTGCCTATACAACACACACGTCAACACAATTTACATATGAGACTCTTTGCGCGGTTGTGACGTACAGTATCTTCAAAATATTTCAGCGTACGATGTAATATATCTCTATAAGTATAAAAACTTGTGCTTTGCAATTCGAGTACTAGTATACCTTATGACTATGCACGAGCTACACATCCACATGTGTAGGTACGCATACTGTGGTAGTGCGTTATAACGCGTTATAAACACGCTTTGCGAAGATGGCGCCTATATGCTAATGATACGGAGACACACACGTCGTTTCGTCGATACCTATATATTATTATAATACTCGGCTCTCTTTGTTTGCGCGCAGTTTTCCTCTTATCTGTCGCCCCTTCATCCAAGATTATTATGCGCCTTCTTCTTTGTTCGTTTCTCTTTTGTGTGCTACGTTTTGCGAGTAATTAACATTTTGCGTGCGCTAAATATATATTGAAAAAATTATGGGCAAAAATACACCGTTGATTATGTTTAGCGCCTTCATAGTTGAACGTGCGAATTTTTGAGAATTTCGTGGCATAAGTTTGTATCAGTTTATTCGTTGTCTCATTGGTCGTTAGAAAGCGTTTGTTTGTTTGTTTCGATTCAATGTCAGACGGGTGATAGCGAAACGAAAAAAAATTGTTGTCTAAGAGATTTTTACTTTTTATGCTCGGTAATGTTTACTACTTGGAACGATAATTTTTATCCTCAACGTTTGTACCTGGCGGTGTAAATAGTTTGCGGAAAATTTCAAAATTGCCTAGAAAACAAAATACGGACATCGCATGAACAATGGTTTTTTGCTTTTTCCAATTTTTTGGAAGGATCAATTATTTTAGTTTTTGTTATGCGGTATTTTGCATTTATTAAATCTAAATTTAGACTTACATGTGATTTTATACTTTTGTACAAAAACAAATGGAAATTTTAATAATGATTTCAGTGATTCACTCGTGATGTGTTGGAGACATTATTCAAGTGATTAAATTTGAATGAAAAAGCTGATTCATATATATGCGCATGGAGCCGCCGCAAAAAAAAAATACTTGCGGAACAAAAGAGCGTTATTTACTATAAAAATATTTTCGTTATTAAATTTTTATTTTTATGCCAAGTCTCGAGTTATACATTACATTACTGAAGATACTTTTTAATTTGGCTTTAATTAAAAAACCGACACTTTATAATTCGTGTGGAATAAATTACTAAATTACACACTCGATTGTTATTATTTCCCATACAATACATAGATTGGTCAATATTGTTCTAAAAGAAGAAAAATAGGCTTTGAAAATAATTTTCGCTAAGAAGAATGTTTGAATTTCTTGTTTATATAAATTCTTTTAAAAATTATGATTTTTAACCAACTTGATAGTTTTCAAGATATTAAATTAGAAAAGTTTTCGACAGTACGTGTAATATTTTCATTTGTGATTTTTTTCTCTCTCAATTTAGTTTTTACGTGTGTACGTCAGACTAACAAATTATTCACACATTTTGTACGAGTATTATACACGTGCATTTAATAGTATTTAAATTTTTTTTGAGATTTAGCCTCTACAGTGAAAATTTTTTTTTGTAACGTTACTACCGATCTTTCTCTCTCAAAATTTCGAAGGTGTTCCTAGTTAGTACTGTGTATATGTTAGACAATAATTCGTAAAAGTAAGGCCAACTTTATGGGATTTATTGTTCTCTATGCATGACGAACAGTATATATTATTTCAAGTCAAGGTTTGTGTGGCTTTCATAGGGTTCCGTGTATTCAGCGTAGCGCCAAATACCCATGTAAACTCCAATAAACATTGTTTGGAACCCAACAATATATATTGATACAGTTACTACATGGAAAAAAATATAGATGCGATCCAATCATCTCGTGCGGCTACTACTTTTTCACACAACATCGGCTCTCCCGCTCTCATTTTCCTTTGCTCGTAAGTATACCTGAAGCCTAAAGCGACGTAAAGTACTCGGCAGCAGCAGCACTGTATCCACAAAGATACAAGTGTATAATATACCTATTCGGTGTGGGAGCGCGTACTTAATTTCTCTGCCTCTTTATTTTTTCTTTCTCTTTCTTCCCGAGATAATTCGCCCAACTACTGAGAGAGAGAGCGTAGAGGGTTGCCCGTTCGCTGTACCTTTTCATTAGGGGGGGGGGATTATCGATTTTTGGGGGGAGCGAGCCGATTGCGACGTGCAGCTCTCTTGATGTATATTATGTGCTCCGCGGTGCGACTGCTTTTACGTTATTGCACTCCGGCTTCGCATGTATGGTTGCATATGTACACCTACTCTCTGATGCAAGAGCACGCGCTCGATTTTCCTCGCTAGCGAGCTGTTGGAGAGAAAAAAAAAATTATTATTTTTACTGTATTCTGTGTACCTACACACGTACATTCGATGAAAGGGACTGTTATCGTGTGACTTTTTTTGTGTTAAGACTTGAGGCACGAATGGATGAGATGCAAAGCGTCAATCTATCCTTTTTTTATATATATTATTTGATAAAGAAAAAAAAAATCTTACGTAATTTAAACTTCTGTATTCATTTAATTAATTTTACTGATAGTCATACAATATTAATTTTAGATATGCGCACATGTTTCATTCTCTTTACGTAAAATAACTAGCTATTTGATTATTATTATTATGATTTTTGTTTTTGTTGTTACACTTTTTATAACATTACATCGTAAGTATTAGGTAAGTACGTTATGAAATTACCCATACCTCTTTTATTCTTCTCATCTTCATCGACGAACTACTCCTGTTTGTTATTATTATTATTATTATTGTTGTTATTATTATTAATAAATGTTAATGAAATAAATCAGTTTTTAATATGGAGAGGCTATATCAACATGGTAAAATATTGACCAAAATTTTTCAATGTAACAATGTATTCTCCAGTTTCGCCTTTTGTTTACCATAATTAAATATACATTGAAAAGAAGATTTTTGTGAAGTTTGATATTATTGTTATTAATATTATTATTATTATTATTATCATCCATACAGTAATGCTGTAAAAATTACTCCTAATATTATAATTAAAAAAAATTTTCATTATACGTATAATATGTCAGTGATAACCAACCCTCCATCGTGAAAGTGTGAAAATATGAAGTTACGAGCGTTTGTGTTATCTTGTTTTTGACGCAATCATTATCTGGAGACAAAACAACGTGAAAACAACAATCCTAAAGTTGATGCTGTAATCACATTAGAAATATTACGACACAAATATATTCAGTCGTATTCAGTGTATCGTCGCCAACTCATGAAAATATGGAATAAAAAGCATCATTTTCGTACAATAATCGGTCGTGAGTCGATCTTTTCGTTCGACCGGTATGAAGATTTTATCGATTCTCAATCATACGACAAAAGTACAGATAACATGTAAGTAGACATCTGACGTGTGAACTTTAATAATAGTACTTATCCCCAATTTTCGTGTCGCCTGGCTGCTGTCATTGCCAATACGGTAAAGCAACGTAAAATTGCCTGTATACGATTCAATAATGTCATGTGTACCTACAAATTTATACGGTATAACGTATACACGTTAGGATTGTCAACAGATCGCGCTCGTATTTTCGACGAGTAACGCTTTGTTCCACAGTTCGGAGCTGTCGCAATTATGATTATTAATGCATACATAAATATATACCTTCGTGCACACATGCTGTCGGCGCGACAATATTGTGTTTGGCTGCACCTGTCCGTCCGTATCCCCTGATGTGTTGGCGATGGCTACACTTTTACCCTGTACGCACATTATACGCAATCTGCATACAACAACATAAATAAAATAATCCTCGAAGACATCGATGTAGACGAGTCGATGGATCGACGTATAGTTGGAGACTTAGAACGACGCTTGTGCAAATTTAATAACCGTTTTACGAAGAAACTCGATTTAAAAAAAAATTGTGACCACAACGATGGAAAAAAGCAAGGAAAAAAGTGTGTAAAAAGCACCGACAAAAAATTATTCATTTCCATGGGCTTATCAGATCACAGACTTGAACATGATAACTTTTTAAAAAACCCATATAAATTTTCAGACTTTCGCGTAAAACAGTTGTTCTCTCCCACATGCAAAGCGCAAGAAAAATGTTCTCGCATATTAAGTATAATAATAAACTAATTCTTGCACCTGAACCGCCGTCCCACGCAAAGTACGGGTTAACTAACATATTATATTTTAGCTGAAAACAAGTCATTCATCCTATAACTTCTCTACTTCGTCTTTCGCGGCCTCGAGTGAAAATCTCCTCCCTCCCCCATACGCTTCTCCGTTTCCATTCTCCCATACGTAGACAAGCATCGCTATAACAACACATACTTACATGGCTATCATTACGAGCGCGATTCGGGTCAGTCAGTGCAAAGACAGGGCAAGTAAGTGTGCGAGGCGTGTAGCAAGGTATAGTACATGTACCTACTCCTCTTTCCTTTCGCTTTTCTTCCTCGTCCAGTTTAATTAGCCTCGTCGTTTCTTTACTCACTCCCTCCGTAACTATACATGTACTTACACTTTTTTTTTTTTTTTTTTTCGTTTCATCATTTATACGTATATACAATCATGCATTCGCTTGGTGGATAATGAGGAATGAATCCGTATATATATACTACAGACCCGCGCCTCGTTTCGTTCCCTCTTGGTTGTTCTTCCCTTGCGCGGAAAGATACCTATATAGTCGTGAATTAAACACCACATGGCTACAAGCGAGGCTGTACAAGTCGAACGGAAAAAGGGGGAGAATCAACTATACCCGATGGATCGACGCTGAGAAAGAGGAGATGAAAATCGGTGCCGGTCGTTACGCTCGATCGCTAAGGGAAAATGAATTCCGAGCTCTGTACGTTGGAAAATTTGGATGCAAGGGTGTAGGTGTTTTCTCTCTGCTTTGAGAGATCAGGTCACATAGGTGGAGAGATAAATACACGTCTATGATATAATCCACGAAAAGTATTATACCGTTTTTGTCCCCCATTTTGAGGCGCACCTTCGAGATAGGATAGGGTTCATTTTACACGTTATTCCATGTACTGTGAGGAAAAAACACGGGTCTCAGTGAGGGTGGGACACCCTTTTTCCGCGATTTACATGCCATTACATCCATCTAAATGCGTACACACGTAACAATGTTTTTTTGTTTTATTTTTCATTGTAAATATGTGTCTACTCACTATTGACCAATAATAAAACAGACTCATCATAAAAAAAAAAAAAAAAAAAAAAAAAGGGTCACCCACTCACCCCTTGAGTAACTCTCGCATTCATCGAGCCTTGGACGAGCTTGCACACATAATTATCTGCAATAAAGTCAATTCGCCGACGAATCGCATTCAAGGCAGTGCACACTCCCTTTTCTTCGGTCCATCGGCTCTTTCACAACGGCAGAGAGAGAGAGAGAGAGCCAAAGTCAGCAGCATCATCGCACACAAAGATAAAAGCTCTCGCAATAAGAGCTTGCGATGCCCACTCTCTCTCTGATATGCTGCTGTTAGCTATAGTATATATNAAATATACTTAGTTCAATTGATATTTTACACGTGAATGAAAAAGTTTTTAAGATTAGGTATTCTGGTTTTAAAGGTAATTTACAAAACATCACGGTAAAATATACTTAGTTCAATTGATATTTTACAATACTCGGAAAAATGCAAACATTGAAATCATTCATGGGGGGGAAAAAGACGACTTTGGTGATTCTTTGCTCGAAATTGTGATCAAAACACACGAGTTGCAAGATTAGTATATATGATATAAGCGAGCGGGAGGTCGATAACCGCCCGCGCACACGCGCCTGCACGAAACGCGAACCCTGCAAACATGTATATTAAAGTAAATGGGCGTGTTCATACTCCTCCTATATACATATTATACACGTATAGTCTACGTGTGTGTATGCATATATATATATTATACAACGGCATCGGTGCTTCTGCTCTCCTCGAGTGCAGCAACCCCTCCTGCGTAAATCTCGGTCCTGGTCGTGTATATATACATTATATATATATATATATACATAATATATATGTATATATGTATGTATACCCATCATTCTCCTCCTACCTCCCTGCGGCTTTTGGTCCTTCCCCCAAAGTTTTTTTTTTCCTTCCAACAACGCCGGAAAAGCTGAAAGGCGCATACGCACCATACGGATTTGACTTTTTCTTTCTTTCTCTCTCTCTTTTCCTACGTAGATGTGTATATGTATATATATGCGGACGGTGCAGTGCCTCGGGCCCTCTTCTTTCCCTGACCTCCGCTCGGGTCATCCATACTTTTTCGCTCGCTTTTTCGTACAGTGTATTTATACTTATACTTACTCGACGCGCCACAGCATCTTTGCTCCCCCTCGTCCACGGTGCGCTCTCTTTTTTTTTTTTTTTTCGCTTCCCTTTAGCTATATATATAGTCGAGTCTTACACAGGAGCAGCTTCTTTTGTCCTTCCGTAATATTAATATGATGGACGTATCTTTTTTTTTTTTTTTTTTTTTTTTTATTTCGCACTGCAGTCGTCTGCACTTTTCAAGCTCTGGGGGCGTGGGAGCCTCCCTGCCTTGTTTGTTTCCCTTTTACGTATACACCCGATGTACGCACGTGTATTTTTTTTTTCTTCATTCTGCGCTACGGCTGGCAATTTTGCCCCAATGTCTATATAGCTGTTTTAGCAGTGAAAGTTTTCGGAGTTTCCGTATAGTCGTATGCCTGTACAGCTTGAGCTATGCACGCGTGTCTCGTGTGTGGGCTTGCGACTATGAGTGTGCGTGGGGGTTGCTCAAGCACATGTATATTTATGTAAAGACGGTAGTGCGTGCGAGAATTTTTTTTTTTTCTCGGTGCAGCCAGTCTTTCGTGCTTCGATTTGTCGCGGCGAGGATATACGAGACTTTTTTAAATTATTTCGATAAACGGTTAGTTTTTTTTTTTTTTTTTTTTTTTTTTTTCTTTCATACTCTCCTGTTTCTTCGCGTAAATTGTACGACTCGTAGTATTTGTTCATTAAATTTATATGGGTTGCTTCAACGAATTGAAAAAATGTAGTGCATACAATTTTTAACTACAGAGAGAGAATGTTCCTTCACAGAAGAAAATATTATAAGACACAAAAGAGTACAATTAAGAGGTAACAATTATTATGAGGAGTATACTATTCAGGGCGTAAAGTAGGTTCTTTTTCTTACAATAACAAATTTAGTGAACAGCTGCGACATTTTGATACCTTGCAGTGTACAATCAACTTTTAAATAACCATAACAAACTCGACTGTTTGCTTAATCTTGACCAAAGAATGGCATGGAGCGCGGTAAGAGACCGAAAGTTGTGCATAAAACAGCTTTTGAAGAAATCTAGTCTCGCAAGTTTATGTCGAAAAACGTTATTAAATGTCGAAGACATTTATTGTGGTATACATAAATGCGAGTCACGAAATAAAACAAAAAAACCTGCACTATATTTAAGCGCAACGAAGAGTTTGGCATATGGTTTCAATTTTGAGAAGATAATGTTCGTAGAAATGGAAAGAAAAAAAATTCCTCACTCTCCTACATCAGCAGATCTCTCGATATAATTTCTAGTCCACACAAAGTACAATAAGCCCACGCTTTTGAGGAAACCAAGAGGTCACTGATCTCGCGGTGATGTAGATAGCCGTATAAGAATATAGTTGTCAGAACATACACGTATGAACGACGCGTGACTCGCGACCAATTGACAAAGTGTCAACAAGTGCTGATGCTGTATAGAAGTTCGTTTTGTACTGCCTTGCGTTTGTGTGCCCATATAGTTTAGAAATAAGTTCTGTTTTTCTTTGGAGGGAGCTGTGGAGTTCTTTTCCCCGGCGCAGTTGAAATTTTCACTTTGGTTGATTAATTACAAAGCCAAGTATGAATAATCCAAAAATCAGCCTCGCAATTTATTTCAATTCACACTTTTGTCGTCTCATTAAAAATTTAAAGTCAGGTTTTTTTAAATGGCTGCTTACACGCTCGTATAAATTTTTCAACAGACGACTAGGTAATTGTGTACTTATTGAACGGTGTATAAAATTGTTCGGTAAAAAAAAACATGTAAATTTGAAAATGCAGGTACTCTGTGAAATAATAAAAATTGAGTTGACTCAACGGCATTTAAAATGAAGAAAGGCTTGTACTTTAAAATCCTAAGTATACTTTTTTAGGGGAAAAAAAAAAAAATGTCTTATACATCAAAATGTACTTTTATTGCTGTTATTATTTTTTTTTTTTAATACAGACGTAAATAACCATGTAGCCAATTCCGGCCAATTCGATCATCTTTTGACCCATTTTAAATACACACAAGCTCTTTTCTTCACGTCCAACGAATTGGTATTTCTAGCCTGCGAAAAGGTGAAAAATCTCGGCCAGGCCACATCATTGGAAACCGCATCAAGGTATAATTGGCGCATTAGTCGTCGCGCTTGATAATTAAAAACTGTGGGGAAAAAAGGGGAACGAAAACTCTCATCCCAGTGCGGTCATTTATAATAGAGCTGCCCGTCTACAGGCTGACGGCTAGAGCGGTAAATAATTTCCAAAGCCGTGCGCTCTCACCACTGCATGCACCACAATATACATATTATATATATGTGTGTGCAATTCATTCCTCTGACCCTTGTATCGATTTTCTCGTTGTGCATGGAAATTAATTCAGTCGCACTGTGCGCATAAAGCACATTATATGTATGTTGCGCGTATGAACTATTGCACTGGCAAACTACTTATATATCATCTATATATGATATAATATATGTTGTTGAAAAAAAAAAAAACTAAATTTTCATTCGACGGCTTGGCTACCCGCAAACAAGAAAATCATTCATGGGGGGGAAAAAGACGACTTTGGTGATTCTTTGCTCGAAATTGTGATCAAAACACACGAGTTGCAAGATTAGCACCGACATCGGTAAAAGTCTACTAAATTAAAAGTGTAAATTTTGTCCGAAACAAAAAATTCCTCCAATGCACGCGTAATTATGTTTTTCCACGTATAAACGTTACGGTAGACCCAAATGCAAGTATTAACAATGGTAAAAGTCCATTTAACAGACTGGCACTTGTGTATACGGGTATTAAAAATGTTTATTGCCCAAGAGAAATATTAAAGAGGACATGTGCCAAATGCGTGAAAGTCTTAGGTACAACAGAAGCGCGGAGAGAGACGCAAAGTGAGTAAAGTACGAAGAAAACATCAAAGATCAAAGTCGTACGTTAGCTTGACTACTCTTACTCACTCACTCTCTCTCTCTCTCTCTCTCTCTCTCTCTCTTATTCTGAAGTATCTCTTGCCTGAGTTTAACCAACAAATATCTTGTTCGCGTACTGCGAAGTGCATCGACAGAAGCTGCAAGCTCATCGTTGATTTTCCCCGAACAAGTTTCCCTTCGTTGTGAATACACCCCCCCCCTCCATTCATCCAACTCTCCCCTCATTCTCGCGGGGTTTGGATCATTTATGCTTAGCCAACAACGAAAACACCCGAAACTGCTGAATCTTTATTATTGAGGTGTATCGGACAACTTTTTGTTTTCCAGTGAATATATGCAATACCGTGCTCCTTTTTCCCTTGAATCCCTGGATAAGTAACGCGAAACCCCACGCCGCACATCATTCGTTCATCATTTCTCTTATAGTTTTTTTAATCACCATAGTGTCTGCAAAGTTACAAAAGCTCCTTCTGGAGGGGGGGGGGGGTTCGTGAAATATTTTTAATAAACCGGCCTCGGTGCTTCGAAACGGTATAGTATGCGGAAGAGTAAAAAATAATACCCAAGTATACGAAACAAAAGAAAAAGCGGGGAAGGGGGGGGAAGCATTTTCCGTCCGCTGTAGGATTCGGCCAACGCGGGGCATCAAACAAGCAAACCGGAGAAACTTTCTTATCGCGAGTGCCATGCATTAATAACAAAGTTCCAGCTCGCCCTCGAACTTCCGGATAAAATTGAGCTTGCAAACTTTTTGGACACGCGCTCGCTCTATAGCCGTCGTCGCCGCGCTCCTGCGAGATTTTCAGGACAAAGTCGGGATTTTTATTTTCACTTAGCGCTGCCTCCCCCCCCCCACTCCTCTTCCTCCTTTCGAGGCGTGCGTGCGCGGTAATTCATTTTTCCCGTCCCGTCTATTGAACTTCCCGGAAGTAAGTATATGTATACAGCCGCTAAGTGCTCTGGTATAGATGTAAACGGGTGTAGGGGAAAAAGAAAAAGTTTTTTTTTTTTTTTTTTTTTTCGGGAATCACAAGCATGTGTCGTGGGTCGTTTGAATCCAATCCGACTTGACGCGTATTGTGTACAACATTGCGTTATTGTTTGGTAGGAAGCAACAGTATATATTATATAGGTGCATCTGTGTTATTTTTTGGATGCAGTTTGTTTCGTAGGTTTAGGAAATGAAAGTTTTTTCAAAATTTGTTACGCATTGTTTTTTTATGTTTTAAGTTTTTTCCCCCAGTATACTTATGATGCAATATTGAACGAAAATTATGCAAAAAAAAAAAAAAAAATAGTACGACACATTTTCAACGTTGCGAAGTGTCCATAACGTCATTATAAATTGTGCAAATTTTTTGTGTCGCGTATTTCATAAAGTATCTTTACCTATAAGTCTGGGTAAGTAGAGCAAAGTTAGCTAAAATAAACCAAAGTATCAGCAAAAAAAAAAAAAAAAAAAAAAAACCCTCCCCGTGCAGAGTCTCCGTTGAGCTTTAGCTTTCGTAAATTTTCTCTATAATCCAGATATAAATAATAATGATTTTATTTTTGAGCCAAGTTCTCCTGGCCTTTTTTCCTCCGATGAACCGAGTTGAACTTTTTTATCCCGCAAAACTTGATAAATCCCTTTGCTGCGCCGAATAATAAATATTGTTCCCTGCTTCTTCTTAGTGACAATACCTATGCTAGCGCGACAACTTAACTACTTAATATACGTAATACATTGTGCTCTAAACAGTACGATTTTCTTTATTTTAGCACATGATTTAATAGTGAACATTCAAAAATTAACTACACGGATGTGTTGTACCAGCGCGCGTGATATTATTAAAAATGCATTCAATCAATATTTTCTCTTAATTAAAAATTACTAGGAGTGATAGGTCATTCCCGTTTTAGTGTCGTGTATTCGTCCACGTAATATAACAATATAAAAATAGTTATATGAACGACGAGCCATTTTTGCATTAATTGTTGCGCTGTTATATTCAGGTCGAGTTTAAAAATAAAGCGCCGCGTCGCTATTGACGTAGTTTTGAGCTCCAACGTGTATTACGATGAACCATTATTATCGTTTGTTACTAAGTAGCTTCGTCGAATATTGAATATTTGATGAATTGTTCATAATAATTGCAGGAAATCGTTTTAATAATTGATGGAGTGTAAAGTCTTTGAAAATTATTAAATATGATTAAAATTTTTTTTTATTTTGCAGTAGGTTAAATATTTAATTTTCAACAGAATCATCAGACCGTACTGATGAATGTAATATTTCGTTAGTAAAATACGCGTGCTCTAAAAATGAAAAAGTTTTTAAGATTAGTTATTCTGGTTTTAAAGGTAATTTAAAAAACATCACGGTAAAATATACTTAGTTCAATTGATATTTTACACGTGAATGAAAAAGTTTTTAAGATTAGGTATTCTGGTTTTAAAGGTAATTTACAAAACATCACGGTAAAATATACTTAGTTCAATTGATATTTTACAATACTCGGAAAAATGCAAACATTGAATACTTCCTACTTTATTTACATCTTTATCATGAATGCTTGTAAACTTTAAAATTTTCAGTACAACTGCCTACAAAATTTGTAAAACTAATTTTAGTCACACATTTTTGTACAACTGTATCTCATTGTTGTAAAATAATGGAAAAATTCTGGTAAAGTTTTGAAAATAAAATTTTTCTCATCTGAGCATGAAACATTTCAACTTCAGCATCTGCAAAGGTGGGCTCAATTTTTTTACAAAAACAATGCCTTATTGGAGCTAGAAGAATTACCAATTTTTTTATTTATTGCTGTTTAATATCGAATACAAAAGAAAACGTTATCCAGCTCAAACAAGGGATTTCACGTTAAGAAGAAAAACATCAGAAAAATATGTAACGGTACTTGAAACAAAAATGTTGTTGAGTGCTAGCTGCGATAACCATATCTAAAATTGCAAGCCGTGCATCAGCGCAAATTTCAACGATCGCAGCGGCATCGCGCGTCTAATGCTGAGTCAGTTTTGTAGCTTCCTTGCGCTCAGCGTGTAGCTTCCTCGGAAAATGAGTAAAGGCGAGAAACGTACGGGGGGACGCGAGGCTATTTACCACGTGTATAAATAATTGCTCTTGACACTCGAGAGCTTTGGTTGTGCGTGTTTAACCTTAAGAAAGTCAGCCGAGACAACGGTAATACGATCGCATTGTCAATTTAAACGCCTATCTCGTAGTTACAGTCTCCGTACCCATGTATACTCTGTCGACTAATGTTAACGAGCATGTGTACGCAATTACGTACTTACTGCCGCGCTGTCATAATAGTCGGTTATCGACGGTGAATTTTTTTTTTTTTTTTTAAGACAAATTAACAAAACGTAGTATTTTACCTTGTATATGTTCGTAAGAGCTTTCCTTGACCATCGTCGCGTTTTCGTGTTATTGTTCAAGCAGGACTATTTGTAATCGTTTGAAAATAATTTTACAAGTACCGCATTTTATAATTCAAAACGCGTACATAAAAAAAAAACCAGTAAGTATAGCCACTGATCCAAGTGATAACCAAAGAATTGCGCTTGAGCTTCGTGTAATATGTCGTGGTAAATATTAAAAAAAAAGTTTTTTGAAGTTGACAGCCTTAGTTGCATTGTGAAAAAAAGAATGTAAAGTTCGAAGGTTAAAAGTTTTTCATAATTTTTGTCTGAAAAAAATTCTAAAAGAAAATATTAACTATAGAAAGATAACTTAAGTTGAGGTTTGCGGGTTATACCTCATATTACCTATGTGACATACTCTTTTTCATAAGGTTGGGACTGTAGCCTCCGTGAACCATAAAAATTTATTAGTTTCATTGCCTTTGGTGGTAAAGTCATCGCATTTGAAATAAATTTTAGAACAGTGCGCAGCTGCACTTTAATTTCTCGTTGCTTCATCGCAAGTGAAATAATGTATTATGCCATTTGAAAGGCTTGAAATAACTATTTATTTGAGCACAACAGCCATAAAGATTCTAAAATTTTTTGAAACAGCTACCCTTGAAAAACCGTCACAAACAACACTTACGTAGTTGGATCCCTCAAAAGTGCTTGTAAAACAATCGAGAACTTCTGGCCTGAGCTAACGAGACTATAACTATGACTCATATTTCACTTCCTTTTGGTTACCATGAAAATAAATGTAGGTTTTTTTTGCCTGATGTAGATATTTTAAATAAATAATGTAATCCACGTTCAGATGCCACAAAGACGATCTACCCGATGGAATTTTTTTTTTTTTTTTTTTTTTCGTTGTAACTTTGCAGCATTGGCGGATCATGGGATAATAGTGTGTGTGTGTGTGTGTGTGTGTGTGTGCGCGCGCGCTCAACGGAAATTTTACATTTACAGGATAAGCAGGGATCACACCCTTGGAGTTTTCAGGGAAACGAGCCCGTAAATAATAGATTATACGAGGGAAAGCTTTTTCTGTTATCTGACGACAAAGACACGCACACGGACACAAAAGTATACATTTAGCTCTATATGTGGTGCACGTTTACCGTCGGAATAACAAGCGTTTTCATTTTTCTCAATGTGAAAAAAATTCTACAATTTTTCCTCCCAGATTTTGCCGTTCGTGAGGATAAGGGATATTTTTGTATGGCTTATCCATACCATTTCAAACAAAATTGCTGCGTCGTCCCAATAGTATAATATAATATATAATCGATACTTTTTCGATTACTACTTTTTTTAATGCCCAGTAACAAAAAAGTAACAAATAAATGTTATAATATGGCAATAAATCGCAAAGGAGCCCATAGTCCGAGAAAGCGTGACAGGTGGTTTTATACCTTCTGCATCACATGAGTGTACTTGCCAAGGTAGTCAGCCGTACAATGATAATTCATCATCAGCTAAAACCAGAGCCGATGTACACAAGAGCCCGAGTCAATCATTATTATCATCGACACCTGATAAAGAACATCCATTGCGATTAACTTTTATCAGTATGTTCTAGCAAACATCTCCAACTAGATTGTTGTTTTGTAATAAAATTTCTGTATTGTTATGGGCAATTTTTTTCAGATGGAAAATACTAGGCCGCGTTGGTAAAAACTTTTTTTTATCTTGCTTCAAACTAAAGTTCAATTTGGAAGAAAAAAAAAGGTCGAGTGCCCGAGCCATTATCATCGCAGCATCTCGACCTCAACTTTCACCGGTATCTCGGGTATGCATATACATGCTTTTTTTTCTATTTGATCTTGCTGAAAAAAAGAAAAAAAAAGAAAATAAAAGAGTTTCAAAAGTGGAGCAAACACACAGAGGTCGATTGTTGCATCAGCCAAGAGGAAAAAAAGTGAAAAGAGCTACGGGCATTTCCGGACCATATCCGGTGGAATCGGGTCCATACCTTTGTCTACTTTTCATATTTAAATTTTCAATGGGTTTTATGAGTTTCTTTGAAAACAGAACGAATGTTTATAGTCACGGTTTTCTTTGCCACTGGAGGGCCAAAGTTGCGCAATTATTTAAGAAAAAAGAAGGTTCTTATGTTTCGGATAAGTTATATGCAAGGTAACGAAAGTTACTGTTTATTGAAAATTTTCATTCATTAGAAGAACTTTACGTTTATTTCAATAAATGTATCCACTGGAATTCGGAGGAATAAGTAAAATTAGCGTATATATATATAAAAGCACAAGGGCATTGTATTATATTACAAGCGTTTAAATTTAAAGTATAGGTATTCAATTTACATACTTACAAAGTTATACAGAAGAATTAAAGTAACTTCGTCGTTTACTGCTAAAATATGTCTCTTGAAAATATATTTGTTTTAAATTTATATATTATTAATTAAGGTTCACAGATCCCTTTTCTCCCAATGGATTGTAGATTACAATCTAAAGCTTGCATTCTCATGAGATTTTTTTTTTTTGGTCATCAATAAAAAGATGTTGTTCTAAAGCATTTAATTTGGTTAAGCTTGAATGGATTGTTTTATAATCGAGACCAATGTAGCACCTCAAAAATTTAGCACGTAAATTTAGTGGCAATAATGATGAAAACTGGAAGAACATGCTCGTAAAAATTTGAAACAGCATAAGAAGAAAAAAAACAACCCATTACAAAACCTGCAAAGTAAAATCGGTTTACCTAAACGGAATACACCGTCTCCCCCCCCCTACAAGCACGAGTATTCCTGTCGCACAGTATAGTATGTCGGGGTGTTCAAACTCCCCGTTAGCGGAAGATCTCGTGAAATCGTCATTTCGGCCATTAGCATATAATATATATACGTACAGCTCGCAATCATAAAGTTCAACGAGAACAATCATCTCCCCACTCGTTCGCAATACATTTGCGCAGGAAGCCGAGCTTTTCAAGATGACGATCATGATGGGCTCTTTCCGCTGGTGGTCTCTTCTCCCCTCCTCTATACATATACGATGCTATCGTCACCCACCATCAACCAAGTTCCTCTGTACTCTTGTAACACTCATACGTGTATAGATGCGTTTGACACCGCTCACGCTGCATATTATCATCATCGGTAGAAACAGTGGTATACTTATACATCGAAGCGGAGGAGTTTGAAGAGCTATAGGAGCAAAAGAAGAAGAAGGAAGGGGAATAACCTCTCTCTCTCTGCTCCCTTGCCTCCTCTTTTCACTTTATCTTACAACGACGTGCGTGTGTATAATATGTAAAACGCCAAAACGAGAGCCTCTTTTTCTCATGACGATGTACACCTATAACGTGCACACATGTGGCTTGATGCATAGGTATAGTATAGGTACACCTTGATGATATATTTTACACGGACAGGCGCGACTCTTCTTTCTACACTCACCTGTATACGTACAATATTTTTGTATTGTGTCAGTTGGTGTGTACATTATGCTTTTAACCTTTCGTCGTTGCTTATTTTTGTTCTTCGATGAAAACTCGTTGCGCACCGTATAGATACACTAAACGAAAATGCCGTGTAATTTTGATACAATCGTTAATTATTTTTAAGAGAAAATAATTAGTTTTATCTTTTTTTTTTGGACTAAAACTTTTCTTTTTACAAAGATTTTTCGCTTCCGCGATGCCTGCACTTGTCCTGAGCCCTGCGTGATTTTCGGGAGAATGGATCTGGAAATCGTTATCGGTGTGATTGGTCGATATGTGTTATAAAATTACGCAGTTGTTGACAATGTTTTTCACCTTCGAGTGCTAAATACTGAACAAACGCAGTCAAGTTATCGTATTTATTTATTTTTACTAAGATAATTCATTTATCGTTTTGTCACTATATCACTGCACTATACCATACAAATTGTCATGATTGAGGAATGTAAAAAATTTTACCCGGTAACAAGCCGAGCTTTACATCACAATCGCGCTCCGAGTCGTTAGCTTGTATAATTTCGATAAATTTAATTGAACCCAATTCACTTATGCTCCGCAGCTGCAGGTATAGGTACATGGCACAATCGAGAAATCGGTTGATCATACATTTATGACGCCACGCACAAACCTGCTCTCTCGAAGTTCACGGTAATTGCTCCCGAGTGCCCCGCGAACAATGAACGGAAAAAAAAAAGAGTAGCGTGGCTCGCATAGCAAGTAGAAGGAATAATGTACCGGTTTTTTGTTGCGATGGCGCCCACCTATTTCTCCATTGAAACTCGGTATACATTGCCCGGGTCGGCGATTGTGACGTTTTTTCCTTCCCAATGTGGGTGATCCACTAGGATACTTTGTTTTCCCCCGCTGCCTAATTATAAGCAAACACAAACTAAAATGAGCTCCGTAATGACGAGGAACGAGTTTGGGAACTAATATTTGACCTCCTCTCGCGATTCCACATCCACGGTTTTTCGGAAGTTTTTTTTCGCTCGACGTCACCATTGAAGGGGGCAAGGGAATTATTTTAAAAAGTGAGAATTTTTTCTTTCTATACGTCGATGCATTGGAGCGTTTTTACGCTCGTCCTACACGTTCTCGAGCTGTTTTCCTCGTTGCATCGAATTTTCCGTTTCGGAAGAAAATTACGCTTATTCGTTTGTGATGGAAAACAAAAAAAATAAAATAACGATCGTGTGACAGTGTGTTTGGAAGTCATCCACTTCCGGGTCAAAGAACTCGTGGTGCCGCGAACGAAAAGTTGTTCGTGTCTCGCGTCGAAATCGAAATTATAGCGCTAACGAGCACGAAACGCACCGCGGTGGCTCGTGAAAAAAAAAAAAAAAAAAATAGAAAAAAAAGGACGGAATAAGCGCCGTGACGTAAATTGTGGTCTTTAATGTCACGGCGCTACTCGCGCTCATGCAAATGAACACTCGCGGATAGCCGTTTTAAACCGTTGTTTACAAGTACATTGTGAACTTTTGTGTGTAACTGTCGCTCGATCGGAGTACAGTAAACTGTCGATTTCCGGACTATCGTGAAATTTGCACGTGGTTAAAATTGTAGGGGACGCATTTTGTAGCTGACAAGTATTTGTTTTATTTTTTACGCGGAAACAACAAGGTACAGATGTTCTTCTTGGAATTATGCCTCATAGTCTCAGAGATACAGAGAATTATTTTTTCATCCATATTTCTATCTCTAGCTACTTGTTATTTTTGCTCGAAAAATAGATGTTACCATAAATCGTGTTGCAGCAGCAGTACTGATCTCAATCTTCGTTCGTCGGCAATATTAATACCGCTTACTATAGCAGATAACGTACACAGAGATCGGCCTCGGTTTGTCTTAAGACACGTTACCGTTTTATCGTGCTTTTTCTTCATATAAGTTGAAAAACACTCTGACGATTAATATTAATTTTTCACTGATAAAAAATTCTGTGAAATCGTATCCGTCAAAGAAATAAAATTATCAATCACACGTTGTGCTACTATTTGCCTTTAAGGATTTCGATAATGCCATCACATATTCCTCTCTAGTTAATTTAGCGTCCTATCAATGAAACCGTAATAACTTGCTATTGCACTTAAAATTGCTAGTAAAAAATTTAACGAAATAAAATTCGATACTTCTTCAATCGTTTTGTTACTCAAGGATATCATTAAAAATCGATGCTTAAAAAAATCTGCAATTCAGATGAAAGCCATTCTACTTTTTTAACAAACAAGTGAAAACAATTTTTTTTTTCAAACGAAACAAATGATGGTAACATTTCCGAAATTTATGAGAATTTTCGGACGATCCCAGCTTTTATATAGGGTAAAATTCATTCCTTAATATTCCCTAGGTGGTAAAACATCTTGCTAAAGTATCTCGTAAACATCGATCGAGCAAACAAGCTTTTGCAAAATGTTACCAAACATCGCTGTAACAGCGAATTAGCACGCGTACGTAGTGCTTGTTAACGAGTTTGTAAACAGGCAGACAGAGTCGGTGGTTAAGAACATTTTTGCTCACAACAATATATTTACCTGATCAGCGGTTCGCACAGTCACGATGCGTGTTGTTTCAATGGCGTCCTTGTTTTTGTATTACAAAACAGCAATCATATGCTCAGTGTTGAATAATAAAGACACACGTGTGCAGCGTACTCGCGTACACAACATCTTATCGACGCTTCAATTTAGATGCATCACCGTTATTTTTACAAAAAAAAAAAATAATAAAATAACCATTCAACCCAATACACCTATCGCCGGTATCAGTGGTTAAACTCATTCCCGCGAAGCGTAAATCGTTTTAGCGAAGAAAAGGGGGTGGGGGGGGGGAGCCATCCATCACGCGAAAGAGCCTCGTGCGTTTATTCAAGCTGCTAGCGGCACCACCACGCAGCAAAAGTCGACGGTATATTTTTGCGCATTGAGAAAAAAAAAAAAAAAAAAAAACATAGCGGAAAACGAATAGTATTTGCAAAAACACACACTGTCATTGCATCAAGATGCGGATGCTTAGAACTCACCCGCACGCCAACACACGCAAAAATATGAACGTGTATGCGAACGGCCTTGCGCGAGTCTACTCGACGACGCATCACGTATTCATATGCTTGAAATTGCGGGAAAAAAGGCAACAGCTCTAAGCGCCCGCTGAAATGCCGTCTCTCTTTCTTTTCTTTTTTTTTTTTTTTTTTTTATTTTAACGCGTAGTACAGTAGCAGCAACGTCGTTGGCCTCTTTTCATTATCCGGTGCTCTTCTTCTTCTTTTTATTTTTTTCGTCTCTCTCTCTCTCTCTCTCTCTCTCTCTCTCTCTCTCTTAAAAAAGCGGTAAATTTTCGTTAGCCACCGCTATGTATATAATGTCTTCCTCTAGACACCACTGTACGCAATATATACGTACACATGCACATGGTTACCATTCGTGCCTTGGCAGTAAAAGACCCCTCACTTTCTGGGCGCGCGGGTGCCTTTGTGTGCCGGTTTGATGAAAAGAACGCCCTCGCGCGCACACGTGCATTGTATCTACTTATATACTTGCACGTTTCTTCCGCGCGAGGTTGATGCGGGGTGATGCGGAACGAGTTCGGGCTCTCTCGCGCTCATCAAAAAGACGCATGGGTTCTTGCGGTGTGTAGGTACGGTTTCCGGTTTATCGTGTCTCGAATGGACGAGATAAGTGTCGAGGATCATTAAGGACGTTGCCTCCTCACATGAAATAATAACAGAATTGTGTCAAAATTAAAAATAGTAATATTCAGACGATTTTGAATCCGCTCATATTTTTTTCAATATGTGTTATAATATTAAATATTGAGAAATAGTACAATGAAAAATCGTGTTTAACATGGGCTCTTATGGGACGGCTGACGAATCAGGATTAAAAACTATGATAAAAATAAGATATGTCAACAAAACTCACAGGACTAACAAAAAACTATTCAAGGAGTACTCAGGAAAAGTTTTAACCCATGTTATAATACTTTTTATAGATTTAAACATTAAAATCACTTAAAATATTACACACTGCTCACACTGCTATGCTCATACATTGTATTCAAGGTATCGGTAATGTAATTACCTACCAAAAAATACATATAACTAGGCAACGTCCTTAAATAATACACATCTTTGTGAAATGCCTTGTGTTGTTCGTCGGGGCTAAAAGTGTGACCACGTCTGTTTTTCGAGCGAAACATAATATGTTTTGAGCACGATAAGTATTAGGGCATGTTATATCATGTGTATAAACTTGTGAAAAGAGTATAAATGGGAAAAAAGTGGTTTTTTGCCCACGTCGACTCAAATTTGACATTTATAAATAGATCTTCGATTCGAAAAGGTGCATATCATCAGAAGACTAACTCATAACATGATTTGTGAGTCCATTGATGTCGGCCACTTGTTGAAATTTGTGTTAAAACTCCACTTGACTCTTACGACAAATTTATAAATGTAGAAATTTCTTCTACACCATAATAAACATACGCACGTAATAATTTTCTATGATACGACTCTATAGAAAAATCACAGAAATAGTTTGTACGAATTTCATGTTAAGATCTTATAAGGCACCCAATGTAGTATCTTCGCACTTATGTGTGGCCTTTTTATAAAAACTCCGCAATACTTCTCCTACGTGGGATACTTTGACATGTGTGGTGATATTATTTTTTTGTGCGATATCTAAGTAGTTATTATCTTTCAAGTGAACGTCAAACTGTAGTAAACATTGTACGTAACCGTGTTAAGAGCTTTTTCTCTGACTCTTGCAACCTTGATTTTACCACGTGTAATATATATATACATATCTGGTGTAGTGTAATGTATCTAAACGTCAAATGAATGTTGTCTATTATAACCTAGTAATTTTCTCAATTTTTAGCGCCCTACTAATATTGCTAGATATGTTTTTTTCCGCGCTTGGGTACACTTATCAACAACTACAACTCCCTTCGTTGTACCTAATATACTTCCAAAATTTTTACATACATTTACGTGTGCAAATACGAACGACCACAGGCCGAATACTACGTGATTCATTAAATATTGACAGATTGGATGGACGATGGTACCGCGTGCTCTCGAAGTCATTAAAAAAGTCTCCATAAATCATTCCAAGTCTTTCAAAGACTTCAAACTTTTTACCGGGACTTCCATAGTGCATATAGTTTAAAGTCATACCCTTTGAAAAATATGTATGTCAGGCGAGCATTATCACTAGGGCAAATCCACCCCGATGAAACCTCGATATATTCGCGCAAAATAAATAATGACAAACCTGCGTCGCATCGCTCAATCGGCGAAATCACTCGGAATTACAGACCAAAACGCCGAATCGCACGCGTGCATGTATACATGCAGTGTGCAATTTCATCGAGAGTAGAATCGACGTTCTTATACGTCGCGCAAAAAACTCGATACGTGCATACTGTACGTAACTATACACAATTACTTATGCGCGGAGTGCAATCGACCACCGCGCTCATCCTCAACTCTCGCCTCTTCAAGTTTTCTTTCGAGTTGATTCGTTCGCCTTCGAAGATCGATCGCGCCGAGATGCTATATAATGGAGAGCAATCAAACGCGCATATTGTATTGTAACGCCATGCACGCGCACAGGCTGTCGACTCTCATCTCGTCTAGGGGAAAACAGCGGCGGAGGGGACCAAAAGATATCGAGGATGAGGAACAGAAGGGTATTATGTAGTCCGAGCACGTGCAGTCTTCTTGACTCTGCTGTGCTGCGTGTATTATGATAAATATTAACGGGGTCTCCGAGCCTCGGAGTTAGAAAAAAACGAGCGCGCATTCGTGTGCCGTAGTACTTAGTAGTGTGTTCACACTCACGTGTATACGTATTCCCACGACAGGCCTGGAAATTTCCAGACTCGAGCGCTGTATTTTATCGCTAGTGTGTATATACATAGTAGTGCAAAAGAAAGACAAAACGGTGAATATATATGGGATGCACTTTGTCGTCGCCGTCGATTAAATTGTCGATGCCAGAAGCAGAGAGAGGGAGAGAGAGAGAGAGAGTACAGTGGGGTTATCTTTTCCTTGGGTCCTCGTCTCCCTTGTTGATGGAGAAGAACGCCCGTACGGTTTTGCACGGCAATGAAAGAAAAAGTATATACTTATACCAGAGCCGCAGAGGTACTTTTACTCGATATCGCGTCAAGAGATACGCGGGAGATTAGATTATTGGGTGTTTTTTTTTTTTCTCTTTGGTACCTTCTGCTTGTAAAAAAAAGACTTGGGTAGTTTTTTTTTTTTTTATTGCGAAACAGAGCTTTGTTTTTCAAAGAGTTTGGTTAAGTTTGGAGAACAAAAGAACAAAAGTTTGTAGCTGTACAACGATATTATTTTTATAATATTTAGGGCAGCAAAATAACGAGCCCGAGACGGTGAAATTTTTTTTTTTTTTTTTTCGTGTGAAATTCCACTGTATTTATTTATGGAAACAAAAACCGGGGTGTGCGTGCGAGGCGTTTAACCGAGCGATTTTACATTTTTATTTTGCGCGCGTTTGAAAGAAAATTGGGGACAAGGGTGTTTTTTTTTTTTCTTTATTTTCAACCAAAGTGGAGTGTTTGCCGGCCTCTCGTGCGCGGAAAGTTGGTGAAATTTAATTTTTTTCCACCCGGAAACGGCATACCCTTTATGGCGCCGATGCATTTAGACGAGATGATTAATTAAAATTAAAGGAATTCCCAGCGAGAATTTCATCCTTTCAAACGCCGAACAATAATGAAACTTTACGGCGCATATCATTGTATATTTATATGTACGTTGAAAGCAGCAAATGCGAAAATGCGTTTGCATAGCTACTTATTCTTTTTCTTGTTCCTTTTGTTGCAAAAGACGCCGCAGAATTGCGCAATTTTTTGCGCACAGTGCCGCAGTAACATTAGAAAGTGCGGGCAAATCGGCTTTATGTTATTACATTATAAGGTATAGTACGAAGAGTATGTATCGACGTATATAAACGGCACACAATATGAACTGCTCCGAAATAAATAGCCCCGGCAGAGAAAGAGGGTTCGAATCCTCTTATTTCCGATATAAATTGCAGGCTCCGCGTTCGCAGAAACGCTCGTTACAATGCGGCAGTTGTGCCGGGAGGGAAGAGCGCGTGAATAATTTCGCTAAATTATCTCCGAAAACGGTGCGTGCAGACACGCGCGCTCGGGTTGTTTATCGCAACAGCGCAAAAGGACCCCTTTTGTCCATTAAGTGATTAATTGACAGACGCTGGCTAGATACGTACATGGACATTGACGTCATTTCTTCGGAAAAATTTACCACATTTTTAAATACTAGTCAGATTTTTTTTCCCAACCCACATCTGAAGATACTGTTTCTCAATTGTCTTCAATTTTCACTGCGTTTTAAACCCAAATTTGAATCAGCTGCTTCTTTAACCTTAATCTAAATCAGTTATTTCTTTTTTTCAAATGTCAATTAGTTCCTTTTTTACCAAAATCTAAATCAATTTTTTTTAACCTTAATCTGAATATAGTTTATACAATTTAAAACTCAATGAGATCTTTTTTCAACCCAAATCTGGATTAGCCTTTTTTAACCAAAATCAGTATCATTTATTTCTTTAGCATAAATATAAATTGGCTAGTTTTTTTACTCAAATCTAATTCTCTAATCCAAACTTGAATTAATTATTTCCCTTACTCAATGTAGACTATCTGTTTCTTTAAACCAAATTTCAATAAGCTGCTCTCTTTTTCAAACCATATCTGAATCAACCGTTTCTTCCGCCTGAATTCAAATAAGCTGTTTCTTAAACTCAAATAAAAAAACTGCTTCTTTTTATCTTAATCTAAATCAACTGTCTCTTCAACTCAAATTCGTATGAGTTGCGTCTTTGACTCATCTAAATCAGCTATTTGTTTTTGTTTTCCTATGTATAAATTAGCTTTTTATTTCTTTATAAGATGTATTCTTTAAATGTAAATTGGCTAATTTGTTACTCAAATCTAATTCTTCGATCAAAATCTGAATAAGTTCCTTTACCAAATTAATGTAGATGATGAATCTATTGCTTTAACTCAAACCTAAATAAACTTCAAACCACAACCCAATCGGCTGTATCTTCCGTCTAAATATGCATTTACTGCTTATTTAATTCAACTATAAATCAACCTTTTCTTCAACCCGAATTTGGATTAGCCATTTTTTCAACTCTAAATTCGAAGGATCCATTTTTTTAGCCCAAATCCAAATTAGATACTTTTTGAACTCAAATCTAAATCAACTGAATCTTGTATTCAAATCTTAGCCGTCTATTTCTCTACTTAATTACCGATATACTACCAAGTGTGGGTTTATAATCTTGTGAAAGTGCTACTTGTAAGCTCGTTATACTCGTATAATATGCCAAAGCTTGTGCGTACAGGTATGCATATACGTGAGTATGCCATCTTTAAACTCCGAATCAACGTAATGGGTATATAGAGTTGCCTATTGAAACGCCCCGCACTTGAATCTTCGAGAGCCTTGTATACGTTATACCGCCCGGAGAGCATAATTATTCGTAAGGATCGTCGGCAGCAAACATATATATATATATATATATATATATATATATATAGACTCAGACGGACTCTTTCATCATCGCGGGGCAATCGTTATTCATTTGATGCTTCTGCTCGAAGGCTCGTTTGAATGAAAGAGGTCTATGAGCGCGATGTACTTTTAATGGAACGAAGAGAGGAACGAGCACGAAGGGAGGAAGTCGGGGATTACGCATACATACATACGCCATACTCTCCCTCATTCTCCCTTTGGAAATTATTGAATCAACTCTCTTTCGGAAGGCCATTTTAAATTACCTCTTTTCTCTCCGTTTGAATTTTGATGCGCCGTTGGAGGTTTTTTTTCCTTCCTTCCTTCCTTCCTTCTTTCTTTCTTTCACTGCGAGAGCACGCAAATAGCGATGGGTTGTCAAATTGAAAATCAGTTTTTAAGCGTGATTTCTGGTAATTACGACAAAGATGCAACCACCATATTACGTCTTTATCAGACAAAACATAAGTTACGATTCTTGCGTTTCATAAGGTGTAGAGCTCACGCGAACCTTCGTCTGGTCAGCACGAATAATCGAAAATAAAAATGAAGACTTATAAACTTTAGTTCGTTGGTATTATCATATAGGTTCTCTCATGTATTTTTTTTTTTTTTTTGTTTTACTGATCATAATCTTCGAGAATCCCTTGGGCGGAGGTATGATAATTTTTTTTTAACTTACGGTAAACATTTTGTGCGTTCCGTGTACCGCAATAATGGAGACGAATCAATTGTTCTTCAAAATAAATCAAGTTTGGCGTGATACTTTGGTTTTTACTTTGTGATGTAGTAAGAACTGTCCTATATACACTAATGTATCGTAGACGTGTTTGTCGTGTATTACGTAAGAGTGCACCGAGAGAAAGAAAATGATGAAAATGATTGTACCAGTACTGTAAACGAGTAACATTTAGTTATTTATTACTCGGTGGCTTTTTGATTTGTGCAACCTAAATTTGACAGCAGCAGTTTCTACATGTAGGCAAACTTCAGTAGATACCACTGTGACAGTGACAGTGAGTTAAAGATACATGAAACAAATAAGAAAAAAAATTATTCACTACGATTTCGTCCCCCTTTGCATGAATCATAAATCATAAGGGTATACGCTTACAGCTGTAGCCTTGATAATTGGAGACTGTTTGGCTCGAATCGACACCATAATATCAAAACATATCTAACTCATTGAAAGTGCCGGCTACATCATATTTTCACGTTAGAGACATAATCACCATTGATGGTACAGTTTTGTGCTAAACATGTCAGTAGTACGAAAAGTAAAGTTAAAAGGCTTCAATTGCATGTAATAACTTAGTCCCGTTATCAATCGAAATGCCTATATCGTATCTTAAACACCTAAAGAAAAAAACAAAAAAAAATATGATACGATAATTTTGTTGGAGCAAGAACTTATCGCTTTGAATATTTATTTGACATAATCTTGGATTTTGCTCGATTAAATCCCTTTTCACGTACATTATGTATTAATACAACGTAATAGAGAAAGAAAATGCAAAATCGAATCGCAGTAAAATTGCGTAATGGTACATACATACATTTGGGCCTCAATCGAAATAAAAGTCGATCGTGCCTATGTATCCTACTTACACGCGCGTGTCCACCCACGTGAAATAATGTAGAAATAAAGGAGCACACGCGAACGAAGAGCGACGTCAGTGGCCGCGCGTGACTACGCCAAAGCGGAAAAGAAAAAAAAAAAAGGAAGCAATGGATTTTCTTTTTCTTGTGTTCTCCTCGTTCGACGTCTCGTGGTGCAGGGTGTAGGTCTGTACCTCGTACACATGCGAGTATGTAGTTAACTTGCTGCTGCGGTGCAATAAAACATATACACTTACTTTTTCTTTTACACTCGGGTATGCACAGTAAGTAGGTACATATAATGTATACACGTGCTGCGCGCAAAGTTCCGCGGATCGAAGCAGCGTTGGTTGATGATGGGTATTTCTTGTCTCGGTTCAGTGAAACTGCGTCCGGGAAAAAACGCTGGCTTTTCCTCCATACGATATTATACGGGCAGGTGTATACAATTAACCTATGGTGTGGAGGGAGGGATAATTTATATATTTTTACATCGACCATAATTATACGCTGCTTTCACTGTTTATGCAACTATGCGTACCTATTTGATGCACGTATAGTTGTGTGTGGGGCGAGTATAAAAATATACGAAATCGAAGCGCGAATATCTTGTTTTTTTTTTTTTTTTTTTTTCAAATGCATTAAAATTGTTTGGAAGAGTGTCAGAGCTGATTTTTCATTCAACGAGGAGCTCAATTTTGGCACTGCTCTGGTTTGGTGCTGTGCCTACTGGGGTACAGAAAAATTGATATTTTTCAACCCACCCGAACAGAAAGTTATAAAAACAGATCCGGTCCTCATGCTGTACGTAAAAATGAACGCAAGGTCCTTGCTAGATAAAATGTATTATTCAGTTGATCTGGAGTCTTACCGTGTAGAAAGTAGTATGTAACATTATACTATCATGTGGTATCGTAAAATCCAGATAAAAGGTATCACGACTGTATATTCACAAGGATTCGACTTCATGGAGCCAAGACTAGAAGTGGAACGAAGGTACAGCGGATTCATGGATGAAAAAATATCATCCAGTTATAAATTTATCAACCTGAGTATAATTACATCACCCGCACGTACCGAAATACGTAATATTTATGCATTTGTCCAATAAACGCGTGAAATTTTTGATTTGCACGTGTCCATGATTGTACTTTTGATTTGGCAATTATATGCATCGATGAATATAAAATATGAAATTGTTTTTTTACGTGTACGGTTGAGGACTGCAGTCGAGGTTTGCTGTGTGCGAGGACCTTTCGGCACTACGATCACCTTGCATGGCAGACTTGTTTGGGCACTGTCAAATACAGTATGGTAGGGATTACAGGTATATTGCGCTGATTGGTTTAGGTCGACAAAAGTAGGTGATGGTCCGTATGGACTAGAATTTCTCTTTCGAGTAAAATAGCCAAAAAGAAAAGAGGTAACCACACGATTGCGAAAAAAAAAAAAATCGCAGAGACCCACGTCCACAATCTATGAAGAAATGAAACTCCTCCATCTGCATGCACAATCAAATATTGTGTACGTCTATATATAGAAAAATGGTACTCGATAGGGATGCCTGTATACTACATGCTTGCGTGCACTCGTACATAATACATATTATATTATGTACGCGCAGAAATATCCGTAGGCAGGGGGATCGATGATCGACGAGTGAAACGCAGGCGGACGTGCATGGCATATGTATACCAACGTGGTCCGATATGGAGATGTAGACTTCGTCTTTACACGCTGCAGAATTATACCTATATACCACATGTCGAGCGAACGTAACACACACAACAGACAAAAGCGTAGATACGTATACATCTATATTTATACACATCACATAGAGAAGGTGAACGAACGAACGAAGGTGGTTTTCAAGAACCGATGGACTATTGTGCGACTGGCATATATATATATATATGTAGACGCTTGTTTCTTTTGTGTGGGTTTTTGCGGAGAGCGCAATTTTTTCTTCTTCTTTTTTCTTCCCCTCCCCCCTTTTACAATCGGCCGAGGCAGTCCTGCTTTTTTTTTTCTCCCTTCGCTCCACGATGTCGGGAAAAATTCCCGCGAGGTAGCTCTTTTATTTGCCGGAGACGTCGGACCCGTTTTCCGCTCCGCTCTCTTTACTTGGCCGTCGTCGTTAGTGCATCATCCGCGGTGTTGGCTATATAGTCGGTTGCAGTGCTTCGTATAGTATACGTGTACATGCGTCCCGGTGGTAACTCTATGCCTTGCGAGTCGGTGCCTTTTCACCACTGGTTGCTGAACGACTCGTGGAAACTTTGGCGCGTATACTTACGCCGGAGGACTTTTGCTTTTGTTACTCGATACTGTTTTATTGCGACCGAGAATGCGATTTTTATTTTTCAGTTGCGTGTATACATTGTCTTTGCACTCTGGAGATGGGTTTGTTCGTACGACAATCGTCTCCTTCCGTGTGGAAAAATGGGCTACTCTAGCCGTATAGCCGAGTGTTAGATACACCGTATTTTCTTCCTGAATGGCAGATGAGATTCCTTAAACCTTCCTCTGATGAAAGTAAGACTTTTGCCACGTAATAGAAATAGGAAGTGGAGAGCCAATTTTTTTTTATAGATATTGTGAAACCCTTTCTTTTTTTTTTTTTTTTCCTATCGATACACTGGTGTTACTGCTGGTGCATTGGTCATAGGCAAAGCATCGCGTTAAGGTATAAAATGCATGACACCGTGTTTTAATTAATTGAATTAAATTTTTCTTCTACTGTTTATCAATATACCTATGCAAAAAATTGAAATTCGAAAAAAAAAATCAAGAAGTCATAGTACTTTTTATTATTAAAAAAAAAAAAAAAATTATTTTGCATTATTTTAAACACTATTTTTTTAGCACAGTTAAAATAATTGTTACTATTGATTATATATTTTCACAAAGTGAAAAATGACTTTTCGTCAATTATTTCGTCACGATACTTACCAATTGGCAACATAATCTCAAACAGTTGATGTCCGAGTCGATGAAATGCTACAATCACATTTAAATCATATGTTATATTTTATAACAGAGAAACCTCGTTATAAAATGGCTCGGTAGTTAAATGATAAATATCAGTCGTATTTAACATTAAAATTATTGTCTACATGAATATACACAAAAAAATTATCCTACGATACATCATTAAAGCAAAGTATACATCACAAACAATTTTATTTTAAGTATAATAACTAACAACTAAATTTTTTTTATTAAGTATAGCAAAGAGAAAAAAGTTGATAAAAACGTTGATGTCATAACTGGGCCCTTCACCTTACGCACTTGTTCCGAAGCAATTAAAAAAAAAAAAAAAAAAAACGTATCGACCCTCTAGAAATCACCTCAACACGCAAACTCGAAAACTCCGACGCAATTTTCTTTTAATATCCGTCAAACGCCAAATCACCACCGGAAAGGTTTATACAGACACACGTAGGTATACCCGTCGAGACAGCAACATCAAGGGCAACGCCCATGAATCCGGACACCTACCCAACATCTCGTAAACGTATATATACACTATGCTTCCAGTGTCCGCCAGTGTCCACGTCCATGTGCCTTCTCTTTTCGCACCCCCGTATGTACACATTTTAAGGACCAATGGCTCATATTTCTCCGATACCATTAACCATCAGCACGGATTAGTCGAGGGTAGCACAAGTAGCCTGCACGCGATGCGTGGGAGAGAGAGAACCCTTTGACGGAGGGAAAACTATTATTGGATGCGTGTGGTATAGAAAAAAAAAAAAAAAAAAGAGCTACGACGAAGCGTACATACGGGACGCATCAAAGAGACTCGCACCGGTGAGGGACCTTCCCCCCGCTGGCTTTGTCTCTCCTCCGTGATTTTTCAGACGCACCTTCTTTCTTCTTTTTCGTTGTTTTTTTTTTTTTTTCTTTTGCCCTCTTGATCATCCCGCGGATGCCATTGGGAGTCCATGTTTTGATTTTGGCGTGGTCGTTTTGCCCGGCTGACACGTGTATGATTAAAACTCCGGTACAAAGAGGTACACATTTAAATTTTGCAGGTATAGTCAAACATTTCATCACTTCCATGTGAAAAAACGTAGAAAATTTTTTTGGTTTCTTTCTTATTTATTTCATAAATTGTATAAAATCGAGCAACAAAAAATTAAATTTACAGCGAAGGTACACGAGCTGCGACCGCAACGATAAAAGCGCAGCTCACACACACCCGTCGTATCTCGTGGAACTTCGTCCCAAAAAACAATAACATAATAATCAATTGATAATGTAGTCTCAGTAATTTATTACGCATTTACGAATCCCGCTTGTTTTCACGCGGAAGAGTGGTCCATGGGAGTTGTCATGCAAGTATACACATTTGATCGGTAATTAACTGAGATATCTCAGGTTCAGAATGGGTCAGGTGGTCACGAACCGAGCATGTCTGTTAGTATAATTATAAAATATGCCCAGATTTATGCGGAGAGATAAGAAAAGGAAACGGAAAACAATTTTTTTGGAGACATAAATATTTTTAAAAAAAGAAACAAAAGCAAGATGTCAGAGATCGGTTGTGAAAAGTTCATTGTTACATAAACATACAGTTAGCTGCACGAGTGTATTAATCTCGCGGATTTTTTTCTCCGTACAACAGTAATACATCTTATGTACCGATAAAGGGGGGGGGGGAAATAAAAACCTAACCACCCGATTAATCCCACCCCCAAAGATAATTATTCATTTGCATGGAGTCTCGATGGATGAATGGCACGTGGGTATAACGAAATTTCCACTTCACCTTCATTATTTTGCGTACAACATCAGTATCCGCCAAACTCGTGAACTCACGATTCATCCGTGCATTTACAGGGCGAAATGTTACATTGATACGTATAGTTAGGATCAAAATAGCTCAAACTGTATACATGTACAACGTGAATCGCGTCTGTTGCCTTGTGCACAGCTTTCCCCCAAAATGCATCGTCGAGAGACCGATCCGGGCCCCTATTATACTCTATCGTATACTGCACACTGCATTCCATGTCGTCCCACGGGAGCCAACACCAGCGTCGCACCACGACAATGACGCGCGTACACCCAATCTCTCTCGCAGCAGCTTCCATCACTCGCCACTCATTTTCTCCCAACCCATTGTCGCGTAAATTGTTGTATATTATATGTATATGTATACATATACGGCCTATTATGCCGATGAGTCACGCTTGGGCTTCCTACACCCGTATATGTGTATATATACGTGATGTCAGGACGGCAGGCGCAGGGATAATCGAGGGGATAATGCTACTCCAACCGAGTATAGGCGAGATTTTTCATCGTCACGCAACTTCCATCGAGTTGCGGGGTGAGGTCTCGGGATTTACTTTTTTTTTTTTTTTTCATTTCTTTATCATCGCCAGCGTCAATCTGAAGAGAAAGAGAGAGCGTAATCTGTCTCTCTGCATCTACTTGTCCGCGGAGATGAAATTATACCAGAGCCGGCTTTTCTACGAAACGCGCGCTTGGGAGCGAGTGGAATTTTTTTTTTTCGCTCGGAGCGATTTTTGCGTAACTGCACGTCTGGTTTTCACGAAATCACGTTTTCCCGGAATAATTGGAGAGTACAAAAAAAATAAAGCAAATTGCGAAATATATTTTTTCATACACATCAATAAATATAGCCCCGCGTGGTTTGCTTGCAAAGCAATACCTCTGGCTTGGACGACGATGTTTTTATGGAAAGACTTGTTTATTCATCGGCGATAGAGTGCGAGCAAAGAGGGCGATTGTTCAACAAACACCAGAGACGAGCTATTATTGCGCTCTCGAGGATGATAACTTGAGATATCTCTTGCAGCTACGAAAATAAATTTTAAAAAACAGACGACGACAAAAAGGTGGATAATGAGAATACGGAGGCGATATGGTTGTTCCCGATAATGGCCAATGTATTTTCATCGAGGGAATTATTAATCAACGGCAGGGGCGGGGGAGGGGTACTTTTTCTTGTTTTTTTAATTGATTCCGTTTCACTTTGCCGTATATACCAGTGCTCTGCTTAACTCTGCGATCGTGTACACTCGCGGGGGCCATTATCTTAATTGAAGTTCGGTGCAGAGACGACCAATAATTAGCGTTCATCGAAACTTGCTCCTTGGCTTTGCGAAAAGTGATCTGGGGTATTTTTGTGATTTCACATTATTAATTTTCTGCAGCGATTCTGTGGAGTCGTTTCGTGCAGCTCTGAAATGTAGAGTTTTTTTTTTTTTTTTTTGACACAGAGCAATTTTATGTGTGCATTTTTATCTCTTTTTTGCTGTCAATAAAGACTCAAAGGAGATGGAAATGTCTGTTGATCCAAATTAATTAGGATTTATTTATTTCGCGTATGATTTTTCCACTGCTGGCCGATTTCGCTGAAAAAGTTAGAGGAAAAAACAAGAAAAGTTAATTTTTCAAAATGTATTACATTACACAGTTGTACAAGAGGTATAAAAATAAAATAGCCAATTCTGACAGTATATATGGCATTGATTGAAAAAAAAAACAAAAAAAAAACAAAAGAAATTATTTCATATACACATCGACGTTTCCATTTATTCTTTAGTCATTATGTTTAACTAAAGTCTACTTTCGTTTCCATTGGATTAATCAGCCGTATCCGGTGTACTGTTTTATCAAGTTATTGGTGAGATGATGGTATATACCTCGGTTTATACGTCATGTATACACGTACACCGACACGTGACCACTTCCTTTTGCACCACGTAACGCAACACCGTGATACCAATGTTGTTTTTTGATCTCTTGACTAGTTTGGACTGGTAAAAGATGTTACATTGCCCACGAGCGTGCACTCGATTGAAGTTATTATTATTATTTATTATTATTATTATTACCATTATTATTACCACGTTAATTATTATCATCGTCATNTTATTATTATTATTATTATATCTGCTCTAGACTCTTTTTTTTGCTTTGGTTTTGGACGCTCACGCGAGGAAAAATTACATTTTAACATATATCCATACATTGCGAACCGTGTAACGGAAAATGTTTCGCGAACCCATTGAATTTCAAACCAATTTAAAAAAAATATGTACCACGATACCCTGTGGAAGCAAATGGAATGACTTTGAAATTGCAACGATTGATGTTCATTCAAAAGCGAAAAAAAAAAACAACTCACCGCAAATGCTTTTTCAAACGTTACAGCAATAATTATACCCCCGAACGTATTCGAAACACGACGCGAATGTTTAATAACACTTTTCGTCAATATGATATTTCAATGCATCGCTGTGACAATCCCAAAAAGTTTATGAAACGCCCCTGGAGTATTTCAACGACTGTGTCTGTGCACGTTTATGCAAGTGCGAGATAAATATTATAAAATGTTGATTCGACGTGACATGCGTATAGGGTAGTTTTATGAAAAATTGTGTCTATGATTAAGATTGAAAAGATTGATCCTATCGATGCGAATAACGAGCCAAACTGATGATGGCACTTTCGGGCCTTGGTTTCAGGTGAACGCACTGAACGACTCGCACCAGCAGCTGATGGTCCACTGGGTGGGCGAGGGCTCGGACGTGATCATTTGCCTGGCGCGGGACAGCAACCCCCTGCCCCGGGCGTACGCGGTCCAGCCGCCGGCTGTGATCAACCCGAGCGCCGTGTACATAAGCTACGACTACGGTGACACCTTCGAGAACAAGACCGAGAGCTTCAGGGTCTCGGACGAGCCGAACGCGGCCTACGCGACCCTCGACAAGTTCTACAATCATCCGACCCACAACAATTTCGTGAGTATACCTATATACATCGTGTACCCCATACATCGCTACTGTTTTCTTTGGAAGACCCATTTCTCGTTTGGTTTTCTTACTTATAGCGAGTAACTCATGCAAAGGGTATTCGTCCCGAATATACTCGAACAGATAACGTATTTTTTTTACAATTTTCTTTAATGCAACCAGTACAGTTTCATTCGGAAGCTTTTTTCCAAGTCCAAGTATAGGTTATCCCTCTTATAATAGAAAATGGTATATTTTCCATATAATTACAATTTTGGCTTTTAAAAGGCTTGTACCAAATATTTTTAACATCACGTCACCCTTGGGAAGGGGGCATCTTTGATTAGCTCGTACGAGTATAGTCATTTCATTTCATCATTTTTTATTGCATTGAATAGGGTGTCCACCATTTTTGCTTCAAAAAAAGCCTTAGTGTTGAAAATTTCATTTTTTTAAAACAAAAATAAAGGTTGAATAATCAAATAATTGGGTATAAAAATTCATAAAAACACGAAAAATATTTATTAATTAACTATTTTAAGTTATTGCAAGGTGACTTTTTTTATGATTTTTTTTTTTTCCTTTTGATTAAAGGATGCAGCCGGATAAGGTAATAAAAATAGCTCTTGGATAAGTTTTGATTAAAGTATTTTTAATTTATTCGATGAAGTAAAGCTTCTCCACGAATTTTAAATTATTGAACCTCAAAGGATTACGAGCAGGTAATTTTTATAAACGTGAAAAAATAATTGGGTACATAATTAATAACTTTTAAATGGTACTGAAACTTTTAAAGATTTTTCTTACTTCAAAAATATTATCTTCCAAGACCCAAAAACTTGCCAAAAAAAAAAAAAAAAAAAAA
>NW_019379577.1:3437018-3491254 GCF_000648655.2 Copidosoma floridanum | reverse complement strand
AAAAAAAAAAAAAAAAAAAAAAAAAAAAAAAAAAAAAAAAAAAAAAAAAAAAAAAAAAGAAAAAAACCGCATGGTTGTGAAAAAAATGATGAGCAAAAAAATATTACCCGCCCGAGTTTGCACATCTACATTACCATTCCATAGCTTACCGTTAAAAGAAAAATAGTCCAAAATCCTCACATTGCGGAAATTAATACCGAGACTGTTTGAACACGTACGCCGCGCCTGCACAGCTGTACATGACGATGACCCGGGGCAAAACCTGGAACATCGTCCACGAGTACGTAAAGGCCTTCTTCTGGACGAACAGTCGACCCAAGTCACTTTTAATCGAGAGGATCGAGCCGTCGGGCCAAAACAACGTCATCGACCTCGGCTCTAACCCGTGGCGGTGGAGCAAGCGCAACTACACCGAGGTCATCGGCAACGTCGAGGACTTTCAGATACGCGGTGACTACATGTTTGCCACCAAAAAGGTAAGGCGCCTTTTTTTTCTTCTTCAGTGTTGCGCTGCTCCGTGTAAGAGAGTAAAAATGGGGATGAGGTCAGCCATTTGTTTTTTTTTTTTTTTTTTTTTTTTCCAAAGTCCAGTACTTGCGAGTAAAATGTTATTGTTTCCAATCACGTTGTGAAAGGTATCGGAGAGAAGAAAATAGGCCTCAGTCCTGCAAATAATTTAACACCAGAAAATTCTCAAGTGTAGGAAAAAGTGGAAAAAAAAAGGCACTAAAACAAAAACAAAATTTGGCAGGTGACAAAGACCATCAACAACGCGACGCAAACCAGCCTGGAGCTGTACGTGTCGTACAAAAACCAGGGTTTCGTGGCCGCGGAGTTTGACTCGTACCTCGAGCGTCGCGACTACCACGTGGCCGACGTCTCGTTCGACCGGATCTTCGTGGCCGTCTCGCACACCCCGACCCTCGTGAACCTCTACGTCTCGGAGACGGTGGACCCCAGGGGCGTCAAGTTCATCCTTTCGCTGTACAACATACTCACGTTCTTCCCCAACAGCACGTGGAAGGACAGCTGGCTCAAGTGAGTACACCTATATATGTATATACCCCGCACGCCGTAACAATACATCAATTTTATAATAAATCAGCAACAACTGCTTGAGTTTTTTCAAGGGCGGATTTCTTCGGGACTGCGTGCATTTTTATCATAATGAGTCAAACTGATGAATCGAAAGAAAATAATATACGAGCTATTCGAACATTTGAATCCCAAATCGATAAAAACGCGGTCGTATTTTTTACTTTGTTGTTTGCGACCCACCAAAAGTACCATTATTAACAACTGGATAACGTCGGATCAAGTCCATAATGAGAAACTCTCGCCATTGTGGCTTACATTTTTTTTTTTTTTTTTTTATTGTTGTGCCTTCGGGCAGAGATTGTATTGATTCATCGCAATAAAACAAATCCGTCGGTTGATCAGCTACTTATCGTCTTGAGAGAGAGAGAGTTGGTAAAAAAAACATTATGCTCGAATTGAGTACAATAGAAGGGTATATACCTAATTATGTCTGAATATTGAGGGTATCGAAGGTAGAGTTTGTTACTTGAGGTTGGATTCAGCTAATTAAAACAACAATCAACTTGTGTTTTCCTCAAACCAGCGACGTCGCCGACGAGGTGTTCACCGAGTTGTACAAGGTGGAGGGCCTGCGCGGGATCTACATAGCCTCGCAGGTGCAGGGGACCCCGAAGGTGAACTCGATCGGTCCCGAGCACCTGTTAACTTACATGACGTACGACCACGGGGTCACCTGGAGCCGGATAAAGGCCCCCGAGTCCAACCACAAGGGCTTCTACAACCACTGCAACCCGGACACGTGCTCGCTCCACCTGAGCCAGCGCTTCAGCCAACTGTACCCCGTGTCGCGCTCTGCCTCGATCATGAGCTCGAAATCGGCCCCCGGCATAATCATGGCCACCGGCGTCATCGGCTCGAGCCTCAAGGGCCACCCGGCCCTCTTCGTCTCCCGCGACGCCGGCCTCACGTGGAAGCAAGTGCTCCAGGACTACTACTTCTTCAACATGGGCGACCACGGCGGGGTCCTCGTCGCCGTCAAGTACTTCAAGACACGGGGCGAGACCAAGGACATACTCTACTCGACCGACGAGGGCGAGACTTGGCCGTCGCTCGAGTTCAACGAGAAGATGCTCAAGGTGTACGGGCTCATGACCGAGCCCGGCGAGAACACCACGGTTTTCACGATGTTCGGCTCGGGCAGTGGACAACACCAGTGGCTCATCATCAAGGTCGATCTCAGGAAGGTGTTTGAGCGGGACTGCGTCGAGGACGACTACAAGTTCTGGTCACCCGCTACCATGGCGGTAAGGGATTGTTCCGCTCAATTGGTTTTTTTTTTTTTCCCCACGATTTTTTTTTGTACGGGGTTTCATGTCCATTCGTTGATTGATTGCAGGACGTTTCAAAGACGTGCGTGCTGGGTCGCAAGGAGATTTACAAGCGTCGAGCGGCGCGCGCCAATTGTTACACCGGGGTGAACTACGATCGGCCGGTGAAGACGGAAATTTGTCCGTGCGACGCCATAGATTACCAGTGCGACTTTGGGTTCATACGCCAGACGAAGACGCAGTATCCGTCGTACTCTTGCATTCGCAACAAGACCTCGGGGGGCAGCGACCCGTGGGCCGTGCCGGATACCTGCGCCCCGGGCAAGTTTTACAACCGCACCAAGGGCTACCACAAGATCCCCGACGACGAGTGCGTCGGCGGCCGGGCTCGTGTCTTTGAACCTGACGAGGTATGTTGGTCTTGGGTTTTTCCTTTTTTTTTTTTCGAGAGATCAGCCGATCATGATTGTTGCTGTTGTTCCAAGATCCCGTGCCCGGTGAAGGAGTTACCGGAGTTTCTGCTGGTGGCGCAGCGCGAGCGCATATCGCGGATCGACCTCAAGGACCAGAAGATCGACGTCTTGCCGGTTCACGATCTCAAGAACGTGATCGCCATCGAGTTCGACGTGAGAAACAATTGTCTGTACTGGGCCGACATCGTCAACGACACGATCGGCCGCCAGTGTCTCAAGGACGGCAAGAGTCAGCCGGAGATACTCGTCGAGACGGATCTGAGCTCGATCGAGGGCATGGCTCTCGATTGGGTATCCAATGTTCTCTACTTCGTTGACGGGGTTAGGATGAGGATTCAGATAATAAGGACCGACATCTCGAGCATGGGGAGGATGCGAAGGACGATTCTCGGCTCCAACAACGTGCAGAAGCCACGAGGCATCGCTGTGCATCCGATGATGGGTTACATGTTTTGGACCGACTGGGCGCCCGGCAACGCGTCCGTCAACCGAGCCAATTTGGACGGCACCCACGCCAAGCAGCTCTTCTTCACCAGAGTCGAATGGCCAAACGGTTAGGAAAAAACGATGATGCATACGCGTCCTCTGCAACGTTGCCCGCGTGAACTTCATTGGGTTTGATCTTTGGGGTTATTGTTTTTCAGGTATCACCATCGATTACATAGCCGAGCGCATCTACTGGGTGGACGCGCGTCAGGATTACATCGGTTCCTCGGATTTCGAGGGCAACGGCTTCAAGAAAGTCATTCAAAGTGACGAGCGCGTCTCCCATCCGTTCGCCGTGGCGGTGTTCAAGGACAACATGTACTGGGACGACTGGAAGCAGTCGATGATCTTCCAAGCTGACAAGGACCACGGACTCGGCATCACACCGATCGTCGGCCAGCTGGCCGGCCTCATGGATCTCAAGGTCTACGCCCACAGCGTCCAATCCGGCACGAACAAGTGCGCCAACAACACGCAGTGCAGCCACATCTGTCTGGGCGCGCCCAACAACAGCTTCGTCTGTCTCTGCCCGGACGGGATGGTCATGCAGGACGGCAAGTGCATGTGCCCCGGTGGTGTCAAGCCCTACGCCAACTCAACGTGCCCCCGTGTCGCCAACAGCTGCGCCTCCCACCAGTTCGCCTGCGACAGTGGCGTCTGCATACCAGAGTCGTGGAGGTGCGACGACGACAACGACTGCGGCGACGGCTCCGACGAGAGCCACTGCGTCAAGTTCAAGTGCCAGTCGAATTACTTTGCCTGCGACGAGGAGAAGTGCATACCCAAGTACTGGGTGTGCGATCTCGATCGCGACTGCAAGGATGGAAAGGACGAGCTCAATTGCACCTACAGTAATTGCACCGGCTCGCAGTTCAGGTTCGTGGTTATTCCGCGCTCAAGCCAAAGAGTCATTACGATCGGAAGATTTATTCCCCCCTCCTGTTTTTTTTTCCCCTTCGTAGGTGTGACAATGGTCGGTGTATTTCGCATCGGTGGGTGTGCGACGGCGAGGACGATTGCCGCGATGGTTCGGACGAGAAGACCTGTCCCACCTCGGCCGTGTCGTCCTGCAAGTCGGACGAGATCGCTTGCAGGACCGGCGGTAACTGTATACTCAAGACGTGGAAGTGCGACGGGGAGACCGATTGCGAGGACGGCAGCGACGAAGACGACTGTTCGAGCTTCAAGTGCGAGAGCTGGAAGTTCGACTGCAACGCCAACGAGAAGAACCATCACTGTATTTACAAGGCCTGGGTCTGCGACGGCGATCGTGACTGCCAGAACGGCTCGGACGAGGCCAACTGCACGTCCCCGGTCCCGACGCCCCCGCTCACGCCCACCAACACCTGCAACGACTGGATGTTCGTCTGCAAGAACAAAAAGTGCGTGCCCTATTGGTGGAAGTGCGACAGTGTCGACGACTGCGGGGATGACTCGGATGAGATCGGCTGCGGTTTTCCCGAGGCCATTTCCACCGTTGCTCCGACCGACGACCGCGACCGACCCCACGTCTGCCGAGACTTTCAGTTCCAGTGTTTCAACGGTGATTGTATCGACACTTCCTGGATGTGCGATGGATCCAAGGACTGCGCCACCGGAGAGGACGAGCTTTACTGCAACGGGTCCTATGGGTTGGTATTTTGTGTTGTATAGAGCGTGAATTTTTGCATCCCCCCTAAAACGGTATGACCTTGTCGATTCTTTACAGGTGCAAGGAAGATCAGTTCAAGTGCTTCGTCGACGGCTCGTGTGTGTCCCTTACGAGCATTTGCAACGGGATCGTCGAGTGTCCGGACGGTAGCGACGAGCGAGGCTGCGACCACCACCAACCAAGCCCTCCACCAGTCACATCTTGCACGACCGGATACTTCCCGTGCGACGCGACGCGATGCCTCCCCCTGTCGGCTTACTGCAACGGCAAGCAGGACTGCTACGACGATTTCGACGAGATCAACTGCGAGAAGAACAACACTCGTATCTACCAGGTGTGTGGCCATCATCTATACTGCTCCCGATCATATTTCTTCGAAATTCGGATTGTCGTTATAGCGAGGCTTTCTCCGTGTAGGTACTCAATATCGGCGTTGACGAGAGATCGACCAACGCTTCGAGCCTCTTCCTCTTTTGGTGGATGCCAATACCCAACAATGTCACTTTCGAGTTCTTGCCCTCGATTGCCCTCGCTGAGCCCGGGGCCAAGTGGACCAACGCCTCCAAGTGGATCGAGGACACTGAATATCAGTTCACTCAGTTACACCCCCACACCCGATACAATCTTACCGTCTACGTCAAGGTCAAGGGTCAACCAACTGTTTTCCCTCCGGCTAGGTACGTTAATTTTGTCGTTGTTGTTATCAATTTCATTTGCCTCGTTTAATGAGTAGTTATCAGAGTAATGAAATATATTATGTTGTATAAAAAAAACACAAAGATATCTCCCGGTGATGACGGGCGAAGGCGTGCCAAGTCCACCGTGGGAAGTGACAGCTACCCAGAGAAACGGAACTCGCGTCGAAATAACGTGGCAAGCGCCGATGACTCCAAACGGCCTGATAACCAGCTACGAGGTATTCATGACGCCTCCGATTCCACCGACGTCGCACTATCCTCATCCACCGATAAAGACGTCCATCGTCATCGACATCGAATACGAGGCTGGAAAAAACTACTCCTTCTGGGTCAAAGCCAAGAACAAGGAGCACGAGTCTGTGTCGTCTAGCGTGGCGACTATAACATTCGACGGCTCGGCCAACATCGACAACATCGAGGACCTCAAGGTCGTCGACAAAACCAATCACTCGGTCACCCTCTCCTGGAAGAAGCTCAAGAGCGCCGAGAGTTACGTCATCACGCCCCGGGGTCCGCTCTCCTATCCGAACCTCGAGTCCCAAACGACGACGTCCAATCTGTACACCGTGGATGGGTTGGCTCCTGGTACCAGGTACACCTTCGAAGTGTGCGCAAGGAGGAAGAATTACATCGGCAAGCCGCTCTCGATAACTGGCATGACCAAGGACCAGCCGTTGCCGTCGGTCACGATATTAGAGCCAACGCTCATCAAATCTCACGGCACGACTGTCAAGCTTAGCTGGGACAGGCGCAAGGGCAACAGAAAGATCAAGTGGCAGTACGCCGTACATTATGCTCTCAACATGCTGGACCTTTACAAAGGTTTTTTTTCTTCTTTCCTTCCATATTGATGATTCAAAAAATGATTTATCAACGATTGTTTTCACTTCAGCACCCAAGCTTTTGACGACGAATCAGACAGTGACGATCCGCGACCTCGAGGCCTGCGAGTCGTACATCTTTGCAGTTGGAGTTCGCGGAGAGTACGGCGCCGGACCACTGAGTCAACCGGTGACGATAACCACGGTCTTCAACGCCAAAGCACCGCCCAAGAGGCTCAAGGTCACCCGATCCTCCGAAAAGGGCGAGTCTGTAATCGTCCTCTGGGAAGCCAGTTGCCAGACAATCGAAGAACCCATTGGCTACAAGGTCATTTGAATTTCCCTCCATTATTTTGGTCTTTCAAGTTTTGTGTTATCTTAACCAAAGCGCTCTCGTCCTTTGCCAGATCACCGTCACCGAGCTCACTCAGAACAAGACCTCGGCGTACAATCTGCCTCCGACGAACGAAACGAGTCTCAAGTACGTGTTCCGCAACGTAAAGACCGGTGGCAGGTACAATATAAGCGTGTCGACAGACACCGAAGGCTCGCTGTCCAGTCCGGTCGTCTTCTTCAATGGTCCGCCCATTTTCCCACCCCATCAGATCAAGGTGTTGCGTGAGGGTACCAAATTCCTGATCTACTGGCATGAACATCAACAGATCGACTCGATTGAGGGCAAGTACCATTACGAAGTGTTGGTCAACGAGGGTGCGAACCACATAGACGAGACCACGGCGATGACTTTCCCGGCCAATCAGCCGCCCTTCACCTATAAAGACGCCAAGAGGGACATCAAGTACGCGTTTACCGTGCGGCTCGTCACCGACGAGGGCTTCAAGAGCCCCCTCAGCGAGGTCTTCAGTATCGTGGAGACACAAGGTGCCCCACCTCTCCTGCTATATAATCCGAAATAACTACGATGATGATGATGATGATGCACGATTAACTTATCGATTTTCGTCGACTCTTTTACACAGGCAAGGAATGGGCGGCGCCCATCAGCACGAGCAACTTCCTGTCTCTCTTCATATCCATTCTCCTGCTCGTGGCGGCCCTGGGCTTTGCTTTTGCTTACTTCGTTTTCAGGCACCGAAGATTGTCCAACAGTTTTACGCAGTTCGCCAACAGTCACTACGACACGAGGAGAGGCCAAGCTACTTTCCCTGGCACGTGTGACGCAGGCTTAGGTAAGGCAACGTTTCGCACCTGTTCATCACGAGTGATTGGGCGACGGGGTGATGGTGGGCTTTGTTTTCATTTATTTATTTGTCACGGATTTTCTTTCAGTAGACGACGAGGACAACCCGGTTATTCGAGGCTTCTCCGACGACGAGCCGTTGGTCATTGCATAGACAAGGGCATTGCTGTCGCCGAATTATGCGCATTTCAACTGAGATAACAAAGTCGAACATCATGAACGAGCTAATGATACTGTAGTATGATCACCTGCAAGTAAGTCGCTCGAGGCGCGAGGACGATTCCACACACACACACACACACACACACCCACACGTACACGCGTGATTTCTAGTCTCAGTGCGTCGATATGTCTTGTCCTGATGCCTATCATGTATATCAAACGAAAGGGAATGTGTGATGGTGGTTCTCGATTTGATCAAAAAAACGGGACTACCCAAACGAGCCACGTTCGGAGATTGCAAGCCAACTCGGAAAAATCACGCCATTACGACGACACCAATGTTCTATTAGTAAAGTTTAGTATAATTTTTATACTATGAATAATATGATAAAATGATCGATCGAGAGTATAGGAAAGCGTAGAGTAGCCGAAAAAAAAAAAAAAAAAGTTTAATCTGCGTCAAGGAAGAGGAAGGATATTTCCTGTGGCAAAGAAATACGTATAATAAAACCGACTGTTTACGAGTTATTATTTTTATAAAAGAAAGAAAGAAAAGAAAATAGAAAAAGACAAAAGCGACGCGAGTTGTGGAACGAAATGTTGCTGATTTCTTTACATACCAGCCCCTCTCCCCTGTCAAATGATTTTACAATCCAGTGTTGAAGCTCCAATCTGGTGCTCCTCTGCAAGAGACATTCGGGATGCCATAATTATTATTACACGTATGTGTATACAAGTTGATTTTTTTTAATCATAAGTTAATTTAGAATATAAGAATTTTGCCCTTCTCTTGATGTTTTTTTTTTCTTTTTTCATACGAGCATCAGAAAAACTGTGTAATTCTTTGTTTAGTTCATTAAGAAACTTAGGTACTGAGATATTGGTATAAAAAGTTTGAAATTGAACAGTGCTACGACAAAATGATATGTTAAAGTTATTTTTTATTTTCATTTCCTTTCTGTTCTTATACGAAAACACACGTACCTGTTCCTAAATATACGTGCAATGCGCGCCGAGCGAATGTTGTAAGCTTTTTTTTTTTTTTTTTTTAATTTATCCATACACTAAATACATTGTATTTTACTTTGTTTAATCGCCCTACTTTTGAGGTACACAAAAAGTAATTTTTTGTAATCTAAATTTTTGATTTTCTAAAAGCTATATATATCGTACAATTGAGTAGGAAGTGTAAAAATTTCTATCGAAAAAAAAAAAAAAAAAAAAATGTACAGTGTCAAGTTGAATGAGATATATAGTGGCATTATCGATTTTACAAAATGATCTCATGTTTAACAAAGAAAATTCTCTTATTTGATTCATTCAGAATTACAACAATTACCTCGCCCTTAATCACTTGTTATTTTTTGTTCTCTCTCTCTTGCCGTTTGAATATTTATTTAATCTCTACTAGAAGAATCGTTATAATTTACAAAAGGGACGCTTCGTACATTTATAAAATAAGACATATTATTTAGTTGTTTAATGAATCAAGTCCAAACAAAATAAATAAAAAATGCCGCCTTCGAAGCTGTAAAAATAATTTTATTTCAAACTCTCTATTGAGAAACTATTCGTTTAGAATCATACGGATTCTTTGCCAGTTTACAATAAATATATAATTGTAAAATCGGAAATACTTTTTTAAGAAAAATAATTTTGTTTGTCATTTTCTTGGATTCTTGTAAAACGAGTCTTTGTGTGCGTTTGCTTATGACAAAGTTATTAACTTTTGTATTTTTATTGATAATCAACGAATGGTAAAAAAAGCTCAGCGTCACGTTGAACATGTCAGTTTAAATGTTGTTTATTTTTTGCATTTAATACAGTTTTGGCGTTTAAAGAAAATAATACCTTTTTTTTAAAGATGTATTAAAATAAAACGAAATACAAAAAAATTTGTAAATCAGATACGATTGAAAATATTTGTATCACACTGACTAATCGTCCTGTTAATCGGAAAGACTGATTGTAACTTTTTAAATTACAACATTTCAAAGAGAGTTTATAGTGGAAAGCACGAAACTCGAAATACTATATAACGATAATTAAGAAAAAAAAAAAAAAAAAAAAATGTACAGTGTCAAGTTGAATGAGATATATAGTGGCATTATCGATTTTACAAAATGATCTCATGTTTAACAAAGAAAATTCTCTTATTTGATTCATTCAGAATTACAACAATTACCTCGCCCTTAATCACTTGTTATTTTTTGTTCTCTCTCTCTTGCCGTTTGAATATTTATTTAATCTCTACTAGAAGAATCGTTATAATTTACAAAAGGGACGCTTCGTACATTTATAAAATAAGACATATTATTTAGTTGTTTAATGAATCAAGTCCAAACAAAATAAATAAAAAATGCCGCCTTCGAAGCTGTAAAAATAATTTTATTTCAAACTCTCTATTGAGAAACTATTCGTTTAGAATCATACGGATTCTTTGCCAGTTTACAATAAATATATAATTGTAAAATCGGAAATACTTTTTTAAGAAAAATAATTTTGTTTGTCATTTTCTTGGATTCTTGTAAAACGAGTCTTTGTGTGCGTTTGCTTATGACAAAGTTATTAACTTTTGTATTTTTATTGATAATCAACGAATGGTAAAAAAAGCTCAGCGTCACGTTGAACATGTCAGTTTAAATGTTGTTTATTTTTTGCATTTAATACAGTTTTGGCGTTTAAAGAAAATAATACCTTTTTTTTAAAGATGTATTAAAATAAAACGAAATACAAAAAAATTTGTAAATCAGATACGATTGAAAATATTTGTATCACACTGACTAATCGTCCTGTTAATCGGAAAGACTGATTGTAACTTTTTAAATTACAACATTTCAAAGAGAGTTTATAGTGGAAAGCACGAAACTCGAAATACTATATAACGATAATTAAGAAAAAAAAAAAAAAAAAAAATGAAAGAAAGAAAAAAGTTACGTGGTATATATAAAAATAAACAAAATACCAATTATAAATAACAAGTAGTTAGTCTAAATTATCGAAATAAAGCCAAAACTGAGCATCGATGCAAAATTTAAAGATTTTGTAGCCAAGCTATTATTGTGCATCATACCTATGAATTTTATTAATCCAAACAAGCGTGAAATGTACACAATGTATTTGCATGAACCCTATCTAAAAAAATGGCAAAAAATTTTTGTAAAATGTTGAGGAAAAATATTTTATAGTAAAAGCAATTGGTGAAAATTCGAAGTTCTTAGCCACTCGAACTCAGTTTTGCTTGCAAAGGTATATATGTATAAAATAAATCTAGTATAAATATAATGACGACTTTTCTCAACTTTGCAACTTTACCGAAGATTGGGTTTTTCGAGGCGTATACATATACATATATATATTATATACATATTAATATTCTATTACATGTATAAGTAAGTAATTAATGAGGCTTGACAGAGTCAAAGATGAAGGGGTGGAAAGAAAGAGAGAGAAAGAATGATCGGAGTAGATTAAGAAGCGAGAATGAAAAATAAATATGTAGATAATTGATAAGGATTTTTGAGAAAACCCCCGTGAAAACGAATAAGAGTTTGAGCGACGTATTGTACGTAAAACATAAAAATTCAATTATTTACAAAAAATGTGAGAAAACAAACTATACGTTTCATTGAGTGATGAAAGTATTGTATTGAAAGCACAAAAGTAAAAAAGTACGCCAGCGACTCCAACTCGTCTTCGTTTCCGCGCCCGGGTGATTCCGAAGGGAAAAAAATTTGCCAACATTGTTGTATAAACTAAGAAGTTGAAAAAAAAAAAAAAATTAATGATAATACCAAAAGCGCACGTCTGGTGCGCGCTGGCGCTCACATTGTAATAAGCAAATTTACGATTTGTCCTAAAAGTATGGAAAACTTTTTTTGTACGTTTCGCTCGTCGCGAGGAACACGTGAGAGAAGGATTGTGTAATCGGCGACGATAACATGAAAAATGTGAATGCAGAAGGAAAAAAAAAAAAAATTACAAGCTTGGATGCTGTCATGTTTTATATCATACGAGAATAGTTGCTAGAAGAGGGGAACATTATTTGTAGTTGTTACTACGTGTACATCTTCGATGATTATACAGCGATAACCAGTGATATTGATATAATATATTATATATTATTTACGTGTAAATAAAGCAAGTTAAGGCACAAACAATACATGGATGCACCAGTGTTTATCGATTTTATTCACCTTTTTGTTAAAAAAAATCATTTACCAAACATCAGAGACAAAAAAAAAATTCAGGACTGACATTTTTTTTTTTTTTTAATGAGTCGAAATTTGTATGCCGTCACAATAAAAAATGGCACTTTGGCAACTTTTCATTGAGTCGCTATGAACTCTCTCGTCGAGATTATTGACTATAAACGCGAGAAAACTATATGGTGTACTTCTTGTGGGCTCTTATAAATATTCAACTTTCACCGAAAATTTCAACAATTTTAGTACAGATCTATTCGACAGTCACACCGCGGTTACGCAAAAAAAAATCCAAGGTATGGGCCACTTCCCATCACGACAACGCGAGCCGTGTACTGTAAAAAAAAAGTTACTCCTCAGCACCCCATTTTCCGGAAAATTGTGCAGCTAAGTACATTGATTTTTCCCGCGGCTCAAATTCGTTCCGTCACCCGCCGCCTGGCGCCGCACAGTAAAAAACCACCACCGATTCCGCGTTTGCATTATGTTTATCGCAAAAAACCGCAACCCAAGACCCTCGTTAGGCTCTCCCGTGATCATAACCGGACGAAAACGCTCATCGAGCTCTCGATCGACTTATCCGATCGACGGTAAACCGCAAAGAAATCACTAACCGATCGAAACCCGCAAGCGCACAGAAAACCCTTCGGTAAGTATATAAGGGCCGCGATTACCGGGCCAAAGTCGGTATGGTCCGACACTTCCCAACGACAGTGACGTAATCACCGGTGTCCCGAAGTGAGGACGATCCGGCTCGGCAGCGAAGAAAGGGTATTTTGCAGGCTGGTTTTCCCCGTAGAGCTGCTCTCCCGAGAGAGTGACATTTGTGGCCGCGATCCGTCGTCGGCGAGGGCACGCCGCCTTCGTCTGGATGCCCGGCGATGAGCGCCATCGTAACATCATCGCGGGTTCGCACTCAGTGACCACGACGGGGATGTCGATGCCTATATATACGATGAGATCTGTGGCCGGGGCAACACAGGCCCCCCCTTCGGGGGCACGACAGGCAGGGATCCATTGGTACACACAGCTTCGATCGCGGTTAACATGGAGATATCATCCCCCGGTCGTGCACGGTGGAGGGAGCTGTTCATTCGCGCAAGAAGCAATGCGGGGCAGGATGGGTCCAAGCCCCCCTTCTGTCCTGTATCCGTATACTTGAGCGGAATCTCGAGGCTCCCGATCATTTGGGCGGCGAAGAGAGGAGTCGCATGTGGAAGTAAACAGACCGCAACCAGTTCACAAGATCAATCACTTTAAACTCCGCCGGTCGGCGTGCTCGACCTCCTCGATGTTTACAATCTAAGATTGTTGTTTACCCAAGCGAGGAATAGTACATGTTATTGAACTCTTTCTCTGCTCTCTGGTAGTTGCTGAATGTTGTGGAAGTACAAACGTGACCATACTTTTGGCTGTTTTTATTCCCATTTTTTTTCTTCTTTTTTTTTGCTCTTTATTTCCCACAGGCCACGATTTTATTCATTACATCCACCCTAAATTTTTAGTATTTTATTTTTATTTAGTACATTTATTGTATTTCATTATATGACACAAGACTAACTCAAATAGCCTTTTTTTTGTAATAATGTTGTTGAAGGATGGCCCAAAAAACGTAAAAAAATGGCCCAAATGACATGATGGACATTTTAACTAAAAAAACATACTGTGGTGCCATTTTTGGGTATTGTGCTTTCTTTTGTTTTGTGATCTAGCGTTGTTGCGTTGACATGATGATACGTATGTTTTATTGCAGTTTAAAAGAGTCAAGATGTGAAAAGTAAATTACTTTTTGACTTTATGGAACACCCAAAACGTCACGCTTTTGAAATATACTGTGGCTGAAACTTGTTAGGTCCGTTCTGGGATGAAAAAAAAAAAAAAAAAAAGACACCTAAAAACGAAAATAGATGTGATTTTTGTGAAATTCGGTAAAAAAGGAAAAAGCATTAAACTCAACGTCCAAAGTGCACAGATTTTGTAGAATAGACGATGGATTAGCTATTATCTGGACCGCCAATTTCCGTAGTAACACTCGTTTTCAGGAAGTCGCCGGCAAGTGGGCATCGGCGGCACCTGACGCACCTCGAGTCGTAATCCCTTCCCGAGTTCAACTCATCACCGACGTTCATCGTCAAGTTGCCGAATTTACATTTCATGTAGTCTTGAAAACAAAAAAAAACAAAAAAGAGAAGCAAGTTTTCTCCACAACTGCACGGATGAAGTATAACAACCGTACGTAATCGTCACCTGGTGCGTCGTAGAAATTCCTCAACTCCCCGACAGTCCACGCGAATCACAATGTCCCCTCGGGTTTCTGGAATCGTTCGAGTAAGTACTGTTATTTAACGAAATTGGCAAGTAATCATAAACACTCAAGAAATGTGCGGATAAACTCGATTTCAGTACTATTTGTAATATTTTTTGTAGGACTTTATTAAAAAAAAAAAAAAAAAAAAAAAAAAATATAGGAATGCACAAAAAACCTACCACGATAATCTAAACCGTCAATAAAGATGTAGCAAAATTTCATAGAGCCTATAGTATAATAATTTTAATATGAAATACAAAAAAAAACGTATTTACCAAATGATTTTTTACAAGATAGTAATGACACAATTGTAAAATCATTTTGAAGTAATCAAAAAATTTCAGTAACTATAATTTTCTAGTTCATTAACGATAAAATTAACTTTTTAGATTGACCGTATCAAATTGAAAATATATGTATACATATGAAACAAGCTCGAGGATGAAAAGTACAGCAGCACGATAAACTCACGGCATCTGTATCCAGTACTCTAATTTTTCTTACAAATACGCTGCAAAATTACTTACAACTATGGCAGTTTAAAAAAGTTGGTAAAAACAAACAAAAATTGAATGCCGAAACCCGGGATTGAACCGGGGACCTTTAGATCTTCAGTCTAACGCTCTCCCAACTGAGCTATTTCGGCCGGTGGGAGAGTCTGCGTAGAGTGCAAATCTGACCCTCGATGCCCCAGCCTTGTTTTCCGTTGATCATAATAAATAGCTCATTCCGAACTATTTCGTCATATCGTTAATAATTGAATTTATCGACGTAAAAACATTGATTTTTTTAGTTCAAAACTTGAGTTCGATCGTTTTTTTCAATAAGTGGAAGAAATTACTGAAATTTATAATTTAAGATGAAAAAAAGCAAAAGTTATAACTATCAGTTAAATTTCATCCCATATTTATATCTGTAACATGTTAGTTCAATTATAAATTATCAGTTTTGATAAATAAAATTTTATCATGCACATATCACAGAAAGCACTGGTTATATTCACTAATTCGATTACTAGTGAGTTTTTGTAGTAACATATGAAAAAATTCACAAAAAATATCCCGTTTCTGTCCCCCATTTTAATAAAAAAATTTTTTTTGAGGCAAACCCTTAAAACCAGGCTCATTTTGCTTGCAATATCATGTACTGTGAGAAAAAAATCATCAACACCGGTTTCGATAGAGGTGATACCCTTTTCCCGTTATTTATATGTTACTTTTTTTCATTCACTTATTAGAACTATTAATACTTTTTAGAATTAGAACTTTTTAGAAAAAAATCAACTCTTGTCTTAAATCTCAATGAGGTAATGTGTATTTTTTAAATTCAATTTAAAAAAAGAAATGTTAATGCCAACGATATATGCCCCACCTCGTTGTAAAACTGACGAAGTATTTATTTACAATGCGTGTCGGACGAAAGATTAGTTTTTTTTTTTTTTCATACGTTTGTAACAAATTCGAATTGGCCAAATTATTGAAGTGAGAAAAAAATTCATGTACATAGTGTAAATAATAGCAGGAAAATCGAGTAAAATTTGGTTGAAAGTAGGCAAAAAGAAGCTTGTATTTTTTAAACTTAAAACATACTTTTACAAACCACAACGATAATTTTCCTACTCACAAAAATAGTTGTGGCAAAGTTAAAGAGACTCATACTTTACTCTCTAGTCAAGTAAACATCGAAACGATCAAACATTTTCCAGTAACTTGACTGAGTCTTTTTAATGGCTTCAAAAATTAATTCAATCCCTGTGGTAAAAAGTCCAATCACATGAAGACTAATTAAAGTACGCAAGCATGAGACATCACAACATCTTTTTATTGTTTTTTTAATTCAAACTATTGTTCATTATTATTTTAATAATAATAAGATTATTCAAGATAATAGGTATCATGTGATAATAATCATAAATATATTTTATGTGATGGGTATCTTTCGTAGTAAGTTTATTAAAAATATTAGGTGTCTTTTGATAAAAGTAGAAAAATTATTTGAATTACTGGATGTATTTTGATGATAAAAGTAAGATCATTTAAAATAATGCATGTTAATACTTAAGAATACGACACTTTTAGAGTTAAATTAATTCTTTTTTTACAAATGAATTTCACGACGTACTTATTTGCTCAAAGTGTACTTATATTTTAATTCTAGACCAATTTCGTGGTTTCATTGATTTCCTGATGTATCCTATACGTCCATTTAATTACATTTACAATTTACATACGTTATCTTGTGAACGATTTTAACGATTTAGGTCAATTTTAAATTTATTTCACACACCCTCCTGGGGGGTGGGTGGTATACTTCACACTAGTTAACATACCCCAAGATTTCAGAAAACAAAATTTAAACGTCTTGATGAACGGGTCATCGGCATCCTGTTTTTAATTTTTTTTTTTTTTTTTATAGCGCTAGAAAATATCCTGAGTATCCATAAAAGGTTCCAACAACTCATCCATCATCTTCACTCAGCCAAAAATAGCGCGAAGATTTAAAATAACGCGAGACACGTCTCCCACGGCCATAAACATACAAGCCGTTTCTACATAGAAATAGCTCGCCATGTTAATAAAGTAATCAATTATCGTCTCGCAGGGGCGTAAAACGAAGTAACAGGAAAAAAAAAAAAAAAAAAAAATAATAACCGCACACCTGAAATACAACAGCTTGGTTAACGAGTCGAGAAAAAAAAACAGCTCGATTTGATTGACAGGCCTCGAAAGCGAGCCAACTCGCGATTCTCAAACTTACAAACAGAGCGAATAAAAGCTACTGTTCACCGCGAGGACTATATGGGAAAAACCCAACAACAACGTATACCTCAGCTGTAAAACACCGCTCATCATACTATACTTATGCGCACAGTTATACACTGCACCTTACACATATACATCGAACACGCGAGGACTATGGGTGCATTATACTGTTGGCGCTGCTTAGCGCCGTGTATACCGTAATTGTAATTGCTGCTCTTCCACGCTTTTTTTTTTCTCTTCTTCTTCTTCTTCTTTTTGCTTCTAATTACTCGTGCAGTGAATTTTAATACCCATCACGCGTGCTCTGCTCCATATATTGTTTGCTGCTTGCACTGCTCGTGAGTAAGTATATATATATATATAACGTTACATGCAGGGCTAATCTACTTGCTTGTGCGTAAGAAAAACGTTTTTCCGAGGCAAAATTAATTAACCCCCCGTTCGATTTGATTTTTTTTTTTTCGTTCTTGATTGGTACACCGTGCAACGGTTTGAATTTTTTGTTCTAACACATTTTTTGTTTATTCTTCGCTGGGGTGGTGGATGTGCGCAGCGCCTCGAATGTGGGTCAGGTTTTTATGGCTTCTCAAATTTTTCGGGATTCTATAATTATTGTTTTCTACTCCGCTGTCCGTTGAGCTATTGATATTGAGAAAAAATATGCCTAGGAGTGGAACATTTGAAGACAACTTTGGCAAAGTTTGGAAAATAATTTTCATTTGTGAATAAATAATTTGCCAATGTTGCTAAAATTTTTATTACAAAGGAGAATAATTGTAACGCAAATTCCATATGACTACAAATGTATTTGTTTTGTTTTCTTTTGATTATACTGCAGTTCAGTTGATTTTATGAGTTTTTCACTCCTATTTTTTAATTTTCTTCGCGATAATTGGTGATTTTGGTTATATGCAACCATCTCGCAGATATACTAGAATTTCATTTCTCTTTCTTTCACAAGTAGGTGTGACTGTAATAATTTGAGTATGTCAGTTGGCTACCGAATCTTAATTTGCTATTGTATTGATATACTTAAATGTCTAAATAGTAATAAGTTAATGACAAATTTCTTGCAAATATAATGTATCTGGGCGAATGAATTGTCAACCGCTTTTTTCGCTACTTCAGTGTAACAGTTTGAAGGTGTGCGTGATTTTTTAATGAGTAAGACTTATCATATAACCTTTTTTACATGTGTTGGGTCATAAAAATCATTATTTTTTCGGCAGGTAAACAACATTGTATTTTTTTTTTTCGATTTTTCAATTATTTGTGGGTCACGTGGGCGTAAAGTGATGAGCTGCCAAAGTTACATGACAATCCACTAATTATTCAGCTTTTATGAAATGGACTTTTCAATTTGAAGGTGGTTCGAAAAACAAAGAAAACTTCATCGTAACATGGAATTTTTGATACAAAAAAAAATAAAAGAACTGTAGGCGTGACTACACTTTTTGCTCTGCAATAAAAAATAAAGATGTTTCAAATNGATTGTAACTTTTTAAATTACAACATTTCAAAGAGAGTTTATAGTGGAAAGCACGAAACTCGAAATACTATATAACGATAATTAAGAAAAAAAAAAAAAAAAAAAAAAAGAACCGCAAAATTAGTTTTTTTTTTCAACTACGTTGCAAACGTCGGACTTTGGTAAAATCAACTCTTCGTGCCTCGCTCTCCCATCCAACTGCACCACTCAATAAACCAGAAAACAGCAACCACTGCGCGCCAGCTTGTCAGATTGAATCGTATTACGAGGTGTTCCTCTGAACTACTCCGCCCACGCGGTGCACCGATGGAAATTACATTTTACGCTCGTACATGCACGATAAAGGAGTAGGCGTGGGCTCTCAAACTTTGTTATGCGCAAAACAGGGTAACAAGTCAAAAAAAAGAAAGAAAAAAATTGAAAATGGCCTCAAACGCGGTCAATGACTCTTCACGGCTTTTCAAGGGTAATCGTGGAAGTAGGTGTTGATTTTGCGACGAAAATTTTCTCGTCAGATCACAAGTTCTCGTTAAAAATTCTCGAAACACCGGAAATTCATACAAGGTGACTCCGATCATTCAAAATTTGCAGCAATTTGTAAGATTTAGTCGCAAAACAATGAGATATCCGCGTTGCGTTGGAAATTGGTAACGTGCCGATACATAGTGGCGATCGGTAACGACCGAGCCATGGAAATTCGATTTACCGCATCAGGATCTCGAAGGGAAAATATAGTCAGCGCGGGAAAGTGTGCCAAAAAAAGGCGATATGCTCGGAAGATACGTTTTGCGGCTTGGACTATACGTATATGTATATACGAGTACTAAGCTGGTTCACCTGTGGCCATCATCGGAAAGAGAGATCGATCGATTATCTACCGGTATATGGATACAGGTTTGCCTCGAAAAATCATTTATACCGTTCGCGTACACCCATCCGATGTGTACTGTAATAACACCGCGGGTATCTCCCCCTCGCGATTATGCTCCTGTGGTAGGAAAAATAAATATACTGTAATAGCTTGTACGTCATGTATCGGCCAAGGACTACTTGGTCTATTACGTTATTTGGACCCCCCCCCTCTTCCCCTCTATAAATCGAATTGCTCGTAAATGTGTTTAAATTGAAATTTTTTTAAAGGATAATATTACACAATGTTTCTGAAAATAAAATGTATAATCACATCGTGACCTAATAAATAACTTGATTCGTAAACGGAATAACTCATACGTGGTTTTTGAAAATTACAAAGTATGCACAGTCAGATCGGCAATTATACTCAACTATAGGTACATATGTTTAGTTGTACTTGATTTATCGGATATAAATTTTGACGAATCGTCACTTATGTTATTAGTTCCTGTAACTGCTGTTTCGGTATCACGGTAACTTTTTCAGATAAATTTGTCACAAAAATCAATAAAACAAGTGAAGATTCATCAAAACTTATGTTTCGGTTTGTTGGAAAAATCGTAAGTTTTTTTTTTTTTTTTTTTTACTAAACATTAATATTGGCACGTTTCTATTCTCTACGTATATATACAGACAAATATTTTGTAAATTGAGTCAAACGCTTGATACGGTTTTTAATTTTCCAATCAATGTCGAAACCACACCAAACGAACCGATCCCATTGCACGATCGACGATTTTCGCCAAGACAGATCCGATGAAATCATCATGAAGAGATAAAAATAAAACAAAGAAAAAACCTTTGTGAAATCCCAAACCATCTCGACCTTTCACGCACGGCACACGCCGGTCATTAAATACCTATAATACTTACCGTACACTCGTCGTACGAATCGCTTTAAAAGAAAATCACCTGCCTATTGTAACGGAAGAGGCTTCCGGAGAGCTCTCGTATGTATTGTATATAAAATATAGAGGTGGTGAGCAGGTAACTCCGGGTACTTAATGAATAAAGTAGCCAAATCAATTGCGAGTAGCCCCGCCAAAAAGGCGGAGCACAAAGGACTCACCAGATACACATATGAATATATATATATATACACAATTTAATAATCGCCTTCCAACGCTCCCTTTATCGTTCGGACCCACTCGCGAAATCGTTCGTACAAGCCTGCAGTTATACACATCACAGGATAGTAAAAAAAAAAAAAAAAAAAAATTAATTGATACCCCCGCAGGCAATCGAGACCTCGGAAATTTGCACGCATGTGCCAAATAATCCTCCACCCTTGAGAAAACTACACTCGATTTATCCAACGAGCGGAGGTTGTTTTTAGTTTTCGCAACAAGAAAAGGCTTTTAATATCCTGGCCCGAGGAACCGCTATACGTACACGCAATAATACAATTGACCACCGAAAAACAGAAGGAACATCGGCCCAAATTGCCGTACATCGCCGCTCAGCGGATTATACACCCGTGTGCTATAGGCGTAACTGTATTGTGGCGTATACGATGAGCGGCACGCGCCGGTATATGAAAAAAAAAAAAAAAAAAAATACGTATACCTACCCATACAGTATTCGCGTTCACACGCGCGTCCATTCACGCTGTTCTCCGAGCGGAGCGTTGTTCTCTTCGAGCAATTCCGCGGAAACGGAAGAAGGTCAGTGGCGTATAATAGATGCAGAGTAACATTTTTATAAACGGAGCCTCGCGCTCTCGCGTGATTATCTACACCGCAATCTAAATAATATATATAGAGGGGGGGGGATGCGAGGATGGATGTATGGCGAATACCGAGAATTAATCGTTGTTGTTTCTGTTTCATCGGCACTCCACTTTTTTTTTTTTTTTTTAATTCCTTTCTTGCCTCTTGTATGGGCGATGAGCGGAGTCGAGATGCAATTATCCAAAACTATTTCAAGCGTCGATGTTTCTTTCTTTTTTTTTTTTAACTGCTTTTTTCGGGCTACTTTTTAAGAGATTTAATCTTCGATTCCCATCCGTGGTCGTGAGCCAGAAATTAATTGTACGCCCATTAGGTGTGTGTTTCGCGCGTACATATATATACATAGCGGTGAGATGATTTTTTTCACACGGATTTAACGACCGTGTCGTCGAGTTGGTTGATTAAACCGTCCGACTCTCGCGAGACATAAGTGCTTTTAATGAAATCCGAGAGCCGATTTTTTGTTTTTTTGTTTTCCTTCTTTTTTCTTTACTGTTAATCGTATGCGGCGCGTAAATTATGTCGATGTGGGAAATGTTTTCTCTTTGGTGTTGGATTACAAGTCAATTATGCAGATACGCGTGTGCAATGTGTATTCACGGGATGGATTTATTTCGTTCCATAAATTAATTTTCATCCTGATTATGGACAAAAACAACTTTGGTTGGTGCACTTGACGGGTGGATGCATGCGGGTGGAGTATTGATTGTTAAAACTGTCAAATCTCTACGATTTGAAAAAGTAATATATATTTAAATAGAATCAACAAAAAAAAAGATGAAAAAAAAAAAACCAAGTTGGCAACGGTTTCTCAAATATACATACTAACATGCCTTATACGATCCAAATGGATATAATGAACTTTTATTTTGAAGAATGTTAAATGCAAACATATTTTTACAACACTACTTAATACATAAATTATCGATGAAATAAAGTATCATGCCACAGCGCAAAAAATCTCACTTGAGACAAGTTTATAGTCGTCAACAACACGGAACTTGAACAAATATTTCATTCATTACCAACGATGTGTAAGAAAACTGTTGTTACAAACACAAATACGTTAATGATGTACCACTCGAGCATTTAACATTAGAATTTGTTGTGTGGGCATATTTTTTTTCTCTTGAGAAAATCACGACGAGCAACAGCTTTTCCACATCCATATGCAGGCTCGTTTACAAGCGTATCCCCGGAAATGATGTATGAAAACCCTTGTCCACAGTCGAAGCAGCTAAGCGGTGTGCGAGTGCCTTTTGAGACTTTGTAAGCAAACTTTTTTCAACAACCGCTTTTCTCGCACTCAAACGGTCGCTCGCCAGTGTGTACAAGCATGTGTCTCGAAAGATTGTTTCGTTGGGTAAAAGCTTTTCCGCATCCCGATTGACTGCACTTGTAGGGACGCTCGCCGGTGGATTGTAACACCTTGTCACAAAAATGACACCGTGTGAAGATTCTTCTGCTTACCCTCCATTGGAAAAGCTTCTTTTTTTTCCGCTTATTTCGATGTCAAGTTAACGTAAAACTACCACTGCGACGCTCCACTTGAAACTGTGGCAGAGATTCGCTTCAACAGGAGAAGCAACGCTTTTTGGATTCACAACAATTATGACCACTTTGAGTAGTGGAAGCGCTATTAAATGGTACTGGTACTGAAGCCTTTAATTGCTTTGTCAGTGAAAGCTTAGTCATCAGGTACACTTGATTGCTTTTAGAAATCATAATACGTGTATGCACTTCTTTCTCTTATCTTTCGTTTCAGGAAAAATTGAGAAATTTTAATGAGGCGAAATGACCAATAAATGGACATATATACGTATGTATCCTATGCACGCACATTATACGGTACATTTCTAAAGTGTCATTAAAATAACACTATTTAATTGCGTTTTGCATTCACATCATTATTTGTGAAAATCAGGATGGTTTTGAGGTATCACAATTTGTTACCTCGTTTATATGCGTTACAGTTTGAGAAACCATCACCCATTCATAGAGATAAAGTATCTGATAACTGTTTTAGAGGATTACAATGATTTTTTCAAATTGAATCAGCAAAAGTTTGGATCACTTGTTTCCATTTTTTCGGGTAATAATTTTTAAATGAAAATTTAATTACCCAAATATTACCCACGTTTTGGATAATTATAAATAATAGTCGTATTCCGGCTTCAAACGTTTTTTTTGGGTACCTCTATGTTTTTTTTTTTTTTCCTTCATGTCTCTACCACTGTAATAGCTGTTTTTTAGTGCGATGTAGTGCTCACTGTGCCATCTAATAGAGCAACGGTGCCTGGGTCCCGTGGTGTAATGCTTTCAGAACAGTTCACTAAAATAATGCCTCGAGGAGGGGGTGGGAACATTTCCATAGTAAAAATATGAAAATATGTATCAACTGCAAATTAATAAGAAAAAACAAAAAGAAAGTCGTAAGGGTTAAAAGTAAAAATTTTTAAGTGTTAAACTTGGTTAATTGTTTAAAAAATTTGTTTTTAACTTATGAAAGAAAAACTGACAGTCAAAAGAAAAATAATTTAATAATGTTTTCTCATGTTTTATTACGATTTACATTGCACAAATCGTAAGTTAATGATGCAAATAAATTAGTTAGTATAATTAAAATAGTTTTTAACGAAACAGTTATAAAGATTTTTTTTAAATGGGATGGATGAACAAATAAAGTTTGAAAAAGCTTTGAGTAAAAAAATTAGTAGTGATTTTTTCAAAATATGTTTTGGTTACCTATTAAGTTATTGTGACTAAAGTGTTAATTAATCCTTAGAAGAGTCCGATAACTGAGAAATGTGATTATGATCATCCAAATTTGAACTTTAGAGGTAAATTTGAACAAAAATTGGCGATACTTCAGAAATTTCGAATCTTGACAATTTTATTTAAATTGTAATTAAAATTCTTTGGTCGTTTGATCACTTTGTTCAATAATAACAGTAATTTAAATCCCTTTCAAGAAATCATCTGATTACATAAAATTATGCTTACAAGTTTTCAGTAAATGAAGTATTGCATTTTAAACAAAAAACAAAGTCCTACGAAATGCATTTAAAACACTTAAAGTGAAGTAGTTTCGGTATTTGTGAGAAAAATTCCAAAACAGCACCCAGTAACCCATACGCAGCTCCAACCTCGAAAAACAAAAACAAGGTCACTCCGTCACCTTCTCGCCGCCACCATCAACAACAACAATCCCACACCTCGCCCCGTTTAGTTCTCCCCATTTCCCATCCGGCTCGTCTAAACGCGCGAAAAATTCGGCTCCTCCTGAGAGCTCGAAAACGCAAACAGCAGTGCACATCTAATACGCATAAACGGAAAACAAAGAGCAAACGAGAGAGAGAGACGCACGTCAGCGCCGATTGACAAGAGGAGCGCTTCCCACCCTGAATACCGATTCCGAGGAGTGCGAAAAACAGAACGCACAATCCATCCGCAGTTTTAGAGCGACACGGCTTTCCACTTTGCACCTGCCGAGTACAATGCTCGTGTGTGTATATGTGTATACAGCAGCCGTGGCACCAAGAGAGCCGCACATACATAGGTGGGCTCATGCAAAGCACAAGCACAAGGAGAAGAAGGGGCCTGGAGCGAACTGATATGTGTATGGGGAAGCTTTCCCCCTCCCCGCCGGGTGGTCTATGCAAGAGCCACACACGCGGGAGTATACGTGTGCGCTGAGAAAACCATGGAGGAGAGAGAAGGATCGGGGGCGGACCTAGACGCGGTACTCGAGCCGCTGGGGATCGGCAGAAGCGCGGAGGCTTGCAAACGGATCGCTAGTGCCGATCGTGCCGAGTGTGAAAAATCGGGGGACAGAGGAGCTCAGGATCTAGTCCCGTGAGAGACACTCGGACTTGAGGGGCGCACCGATAGGTGTACGAGGAAGTGAAAAAAAAAAAAAAATAAATAAAATAACATAAACAACATAGACGTAGAAAAATACCGATTTATCGGCACACAGGAAGAGCAACCAGGGCTTTGGTGGAGAGGAAAAAGGGACTCGCGTCGTACCGTTGTGCGGTACGTCCATATGTGGTGGATAATAGCGCGAGTTGGCTCCTTGACGCGGAAAAAGGAAGAAGAAGCAGGAAGAGGGCCGATCGGTATGTACGTTGGATTTTTTTTTTTTTTTTTTTTTTTTTTTTTTTTACTTTTTTTTTTGTGATGTATGGGAAACCGTGGCATAATTTAAATTATTTGTGGACAAGTGTTTTTTTTTTTTTTTTTTTTTTTTTTCTGTTGTTTTGTTCCATCGTAGGTTCTTTGACTTACTTTTACTTGGCGTCACATGTACAGCTCGTTTTTTAATTACAAGAGTTGTGCGCTAGTTTGTCTTTTTAATGGTGCTGTTACGGTACGTGTATCTACTCATGGTGTATTTGTTGCGCTTCGGTGTGATTGTACATAACTGATGATTTTTTTTTTTTTTTTTTAGTTTTATGTGGTTATCAAAAGGGTAAATTTATAAACTTTTTAGATGTTTCAGTTTGAATTGTTAATTCTGATGGTAATAGGACTGGTGTAGATACATCTCGAGTTAAAGATTGATTTCATCATATCAGTTCTAGTATAGTAATTATAGTAATAATTTTCTAATAGGCCCGTGGATTGGTTCATTAAGTTTGGAAGAAGTAATAAAAAAAACGTCGAAAAAAAATAAGAGAACATTTGAATGAAAGAAAAGCACGTCAAAACAATTTAAGTTTATAAGATATATCCATAGAGGTTTTTGTTTAAATCATTTATTGTAAGGAAGGTAGTTATTGACTGGTTATTTTTTTTATTCAATTCTCATAAAATATCATTGTGTTAAAAATTAAAGTTGAGGGATTAGTATGAAAATTACCAGTAATTATAAAATAAAACTATTTTATTTTCGCACTATTTCGTGTGGTTCAAATTTTATAACGATTTTTGTTTGTACGTGAATTTCAAGTAAAACGTTTGTCCATTAGGAGATAATTACTGTCACATTATGTCAGGTAATATTTTAATAGCTTCCAATTGATTTTTTTTTATTTAATTGATTCAAAAAGTTTGTAATCCACGTTGGTAAATTTAGACGTTTCCTATTTTTATTTCTATAAGTTACATTTTTATATTATAGTCAAATAAGATTTTTTAAGAAATTTTTTTTATTTTGGAAACATTTATAATTTGCGTGTAATAATAAAACGTATTATGCATGCCCTGGCCAAAAATATAACAAACTTCACACTATTCAAACTGTAGATAAATTTAATGCACGTATCAGACACATAATTAAAAATTGGCTGGAATTAAGTAGAAACAGACGAGTGAGGTAAGACGAGCCATAAAGACGTTGAAGTGACCTATATGTGGATCTGTGTTTATAATTATTTTCGATTGCTATAAGTAAGAGATTGACGAGTAAGAGAGTAACTAAGAAGACTCATGCATTTAATTCTAAAATTTGCTCATTTTTATGATAGAACTTTCAGAATTGATCACTAAATTTTGTCTATTTCATCACTGAGAGATAAAAAACTAAGCTTAATAAAAACAAAATGAAATTTTTTTTTTTTATTCTATGCTTTTATTAAGTAAATTAAAATCCAGAAAACAATTTATGTAAAACGGATGACGATTATATTTTATTTCACCAAATTTATATTTAAATAAACCCAACAAATTTATATATTTGGACAAAAATGGGGTATCACCATTAAGACTTACTCGGACTATTGTTCAGTGAATCTTAAAATAAAAATAACTTATCACACTGAAATGATAATGCACTACAACGAAAAATACAGTTTTTGAAGTAATCAGGCATTTTATCTATTCAAAAAGTATTTTGATAATAATTGAAAATAATTTTAAATACGGATCCACATATAGGTCATTTCAATGGCTTTGTCGACGGCTCGTCTTACCTCATTCGTCTGTTTCTACTTAATTTCAGCCAATTTTAAATTCAGTGTCTGATACGTGTATTAAATTTTTTTATAGTCTGAATAGTATATATACTTTTAGCCATAGCATACACAACACGTTTTGTTATCACGCATAAATTATTAATGCTTCCAAAATTAACAAAAAAAATTTTTTTTCAAGTAATCGGGCATTTTAGCTATCCAAATAATATTTTGATAATAATTGAAAATAGTTTTAAACACGAATCCACATATAGGTCACTTCAACTTCTTTATGACTCGTCTTACCTCACTCGTCTGTTTCTACTTAATGTCAGATAATTTTAAATTTAGGGTCTGATACGTGGTATTACATTTTTTTACTGATGAATAGTGTGAAGTTTATTATTCTTTTAGCCAGGACATGCATAACACGTTTTATTATTACATAGAGATTATAAATGTTTCCAAAATTCAAAAGAATTTTTTTTTTCAATTCTACGCTATTTTTAAGCAATTAAAATTTGGAAAACAATTTATGTAAAATGGTTACGATCTTCTTTTATTTTATCTAATGCATATTTAAATAAACCCAATAAATTTATATATTTGGACAAAAATGGGGTATCACCATTAAGACTTTCTCGGACTATTGTTCAGTGAATCTTAAAATAAAAATAATTTATCACACTGAAATGATAATGCACTACAACGAAAAATACATTTTTTGAAGTAATCAGGCATTCTATCTGTCCAAAAAATATTTTGATAATAATTGAAAATAGTTTTAAACACGGATCCACATATAGGTCACTTTAACGTCTTCGACTGCTCGTCTTACCTAACTCGTCTGTTTCTACTGATTTTCAGCCAAGTTTAAATTCAGTGTCTGATACGTGGTATTAAATTTCTTTACAGATGAATAGTGTGAAGTTTGTTATTCTTTTAGCCATGGCATGCACAACACGTTTTGTTATTAAAAAAAAAATTTTTTTTTTAAAAGACGGGAAATATCGGCCCTAGACTTGTAACATTGTGAGAGACGGCAAGTAACAAACAGATAATGTAATGAAAAAATTCCAATTGCACAAAACTCTAACTAACCATGAGCAGTTGACAACAACAAACCACACCTGAATACAAATTAAATCCCCCCCCCACCCTCAAAAAAAAAAAAAAGACAAAAATCTCTAAATTTCACATCCACGCGTAGCCGCAACATTCCAAGATAAGGAGAATTCGTGTCGTTCGCTTGTCGCGTTAACGTACACTTATACACGAACGCTCGTTCTTTCGAGTACGATACGCGTTCGCGAGGCACTCGATGCACGCGTGGCTTCGTACACAGGAATTTCCCCTCCCCCTCCCACTCTCGCCGACCACTGCTTCCCAGTTACTTCTGCCCACGTATATATGGTCCGCCTCTACATTTTATCCAGTTGATTTATGGGGCCATGAAGACGATTCTTAATCGATGATTTTTTGTGCGTTTGTACCTTCAATTCATGATATTAAAAAAAAAAAACAAAAAAAAAAATGTGCTAGCAAGGATAATTCATTGGCTAGTTGTGTCTCAATCAGGGAATCGAAGTGTTTATGGGTTTCGAGGGGTGAGGATGTTTTTTACGACAAATTCCGAAATTCGCAAGCCGATAGTTTAAGTGTCTGGGGTAAGAAACGGTTATGATTCGCATTTTGTTGCTGTTGAATAAAAAAAAAAAAAAAATTAAAAAAAATTAATTACGCGGGTATAGTGGTCATGTTTCGGTCTGAGATTTTATCGAGTACCACGTAGAATTTGTGTACTGGTGATCGTGGTAGGATATGAGGAACTTATTCTATTTATTTTATTATATNTAGTAATTTTTTTATTTTTTGTTGCAACTAAATTTCCAAAGAACAATTCCTTACTCAATGCTACTGTTGTAAGTTAGAGACATCTTTTTCGCCATTTTTTAGACCCCCTCCCCCCCTTCAGTTTGACACAAAAAAATCCTACACAGAGGATTCGAACGACACAACCGTTATTAAACACAATACAAGCTAATTTGACTCTATGTTTAATTCAAATTAACTTGTGTTATGTTGAATAACGGTTGTGTTGTGTTGTTCAAACCCTCTATACAGGATTTTTTTGTGTCAAACTGGAGGGATTTTTTTTTTAAAGTGCAGTACAGTAAATGGCAGATGTGAGCTACCAGCTTATCTAATTTTTCCTCACTTCTTGGTAAACTGACACAACGACGTCACTGCTTGTTGAAAAAAAAAAAAAAAAAAAATCTGTTGAAAAAGCAATAAACACACCGCGACAATAATTTCATCTTTTCAATCGCACTTTCAAAAAAAAAAAAATCGCCAGCGTTTTCAGCGATTTGCGCAACCTCATACCCCGTTTCATGCATCAAACACGCAATTGCGAATCCGTTACCGGAGGGCGGAGCTCTTAAGCAACGAGAGCTTAATGAACCCACCGATACCAGCACGTCTACAATTCACCCGATCCCCATTTTCTATCATCACGCTCAATGAAAAAAAAAAAAAAAAAAAAAACATCGCCAACCAAGGGTGAGGAACTTCAGTCTCTTACGACCGAGACGGATTCGCGATGCACAAAAAAATTATACCCAGGAAGGAAGGTATGTATGTATATGCACGCGCAGGGCCGGATATGCATCTCCAACAGCGCTTTTTCAGCTAACGACGCGCGCGCTCGTTAAACGGGAGCGATTGTACGGGCGCGCACACGTATAGAGGAGGAATCGGTATATCAGTTGTCGGGAATCGGGGTCGAGGAAATCGCTATCGGGATAATATACGGCACGAGTGGCACAGCCGGCAGGTCGATGCGTGTTTTGGACCTTTTTTTTTTTGGGGGGGGGGGGTCCGTGGTGTAAGAGGTTTTGCGGTACCGAGCGGGAAATCGGTGAGATACGCGCGAGTGTCGCTTGCTCGTGATGTGCATACCACCCGTATGAGCTTCGAGAAGGAAACCATAGTCTCGTGCACCTGCAGTGAATTATACACCCGATGCATCGCTGGAAAAGCGACTTGGCCTTTCCCCCCCCCCGTCTTTCGGGACGACTACGAAGATGGAGCGCTAGCGATGTGTAAACATAACTCTTGTACGCAATACAATCAGGCGACTCTGCATTCTGCCTCATAGTTATGCATACACTTGACTGTTTTACTTGCAAATATACATTTACCGTGGAAGGCATATTAGCCACTTTGTCGAGCATACTTGTGATTTGCTTCAAATTTATGACATTGGTCGTGTGCCCAAAGCATACACTACATTTGCAAGACAATTATACCTCTCGGGGGAGGAGTATCAAGGTCCCCATTAGAACATCGCACGGCTACGTATTTATTTTTGTAAAACAAAAAAAAATCTTTTTCTGAGTAAGGGGATGGATCAAAACAACGCACTGTACATTTGGAAAAAACAATTGATTAAAAAGGTATTTGAAAATCCCCGAAACAATTGCGTCCCAATCCAAAATACCGATCTCATCTCACTTATTCCCGTGAAAATTTCTTATTTAAGTACTTAAACGCCCATATCGATTACGCTTTTAGATAAACAGAGGGCAATAAACCACGTTATTGATAAAAAAAAAAAAAAAAATACCGGAGCTAACAACAAGCTCATTTTCCGACACACATTGTCAAATACCGTATCCACACATGCATATGCGTAAGTATAATGTTCGGAGCGTATAGTTTATTCATCGAGTACTCGATTTGAGTTTGTAATTATAGGTACATGTAATTTTCCCGGTCCAATGCACATAACATTTTCATCCGATACCAATGAGGCTATCGAGACGATAGATCGGCACGCGTGTACAATACTTTCTTCCCGCAACGCTTGTAAGTACACATTTTTATGCGTATACTAGCGTCAGTTTAGCCTCAACGTGTGTACGTATACCATCAACCGATCAACACGTGCGTGCACTCAACAGTAACAACAACAGCTTTAACAACCAATTAAGCCTCGACTCTTGGAAGAAATCCCCCATCGGCTGATACGTATGGGGTATTATATCAAATACGCCTACGATCGGTACAGTAGTTCAATGGTATACACTTCTTGGAAGATTATTGGGCGAGTGGGGAGAAATTTCAATTTTACGAGGCGCGTCTCGACGACAGGGCGAGGTATTATCAGGCCGCGCGGGGAAACTCGGCAATCATCCGACCGATCGGAGATACGAGGTCGCCAAGCGACACGGTACCGATGTCGCGGTGTGTATAGCGCGTCTGTGGTGCGTTTCTTTTTTTCCTCTTTCATGGTGACGATCATACTGCACGCTGGGGAACGGTTTCACGTTCTTTTTTTTTTTTTTTTTTCTTTTTCACAAGATTCCGCGGTTTTCCGCGTCCCGTAGGATCAGCTACGCGCGTGGCTGGCTTCGCTGAATGCTTGCATACATTACGCATCGATGCGTCTGAGGTACATATTTACATATACACATACAGTGGATATCGGTATATATTACGCATGCAAGTAAAATTACATCGATGGGACACGCGCTCACCACGTATGTGGTACACGTGCGCGGTTTACAAGCACAAGCTACTTACTTGTACGGCAATGATTGGGCAGTAAAATATACACACCCGGTGATTGTGTTCGTTAAAGGGGTTCCATGGACGTGGATGGTTGATGCCTCTTTTTTTATTTTCATTGTAGAGAAGTAGGTACTTGCAGTGCGGAAGTGGCAGCTCGCGCATCGAGTAGGATTTGCTTATGCATTTCCTCGGTGTATACGTCTCGACAAAGTCTATACGATAGGGGGAAGGGGGAGGGGGTGGTGAAGAGCCAATGTTAGCTTTTGAAATATTTTTTGTCACAAGCAAAGACTCGCTGACTGGTTTTTGGCTTCGTTCGACTTGATGACTTGCAGCTTGTTTTTTAAATTTATCTCCCATTTACTGTAAACCTAAGACGTTTGTAAATAACATTGCAGTATGGTGCGTTGTTCATGAGCATTTGAGAAATGACCAAATGGCCACCGCATCGACTTACTTTTCAACGGGAAAAGGAACGCGGGACACTTAAATATCCTACTGTCAGATTCGACCCTTTTGCAAATACGTTGAATTTACAACGGAAGTGTATATAACTCCTTGTGTATTTAAAACAAATTGTTCAGTTTGGTATAGACAAGGGGAACGAATTTGTATAAGAGACGGATCGGTTTGCTTTACGATGCTTACCTTTAGCTGTATGCTTGAAATGTGTGCGTTAAAGGTTCGTTGTTGGTTGGTAAACCTCAGAAATAAGTTTTAAATTTACCCAAACAACGAATTTCGAGTTTTTGGTAAAAATTTGTCCATAACCGATATTCTTTGCGATTTGATTCCTCAAAAACCGCGAAGCTAGGTCTTTCAATTGTAAAACTTTCATTGGTCGCTTGTAGCGATAAAATGCGCGCGTCACAACGTTCAGAAGTATTTTAGTAATAAGCAAAGTATAATTATCACAACGACGTTCTCGATACACGTGGATTTACTTATAGGTATTTCGTTAACTTTGGGCTGAGTGGCTGTCTACTTATTTTTTATTTTTTATTTTTATTTTTTAGGTATACGCATGCGTTTAATGGCACCCCCATTCTCGCTTTTCCTTCCATCTTCATCGCATGCGTCACTCCGCACCTATCGTCTTTCCTTTGAATGCAGCCTCTGCCTCTTCTACGAAACCGATTTTCCACCTCGCTGCTCCCCCACCATTTTATACTCGTCTGTTTTACGGTTTTTCTTTTGTCACCCCTTTTTCTCCACCTTTCCCTCATCACTCGTTATACCCATCTTTTTTTTTCCCTCGCCAATCATCGTAACTCCAACTTGGTTTTCGACGAGAGCCGTCGATCGTTACGTCCGAGCTGCAAAACCACCGCGACATTTCCATCACCATCGCCGACCGCTGCCTCAAGACGTTTTCGCTCCTTATACCGATTTCCATCCTCTCCTCGGGGCCATCCATCCAGACGGCATTGGCTATTTTTGTTGTTGTTGTTGTTGTTGTTGTTGTTGTTGCATTGCTACTTTGTCAAGTTTGCAATTAACTTTGCTGGGTCGGCGTGACTGACGTTATTTATCACCAAAGGGACTGCGGTGGATGTTGAATTTACCATACGAGCGCTCTGCCCGAGGGTTCAGTTCTGTACGTATAGAAGGTTCGATGGTAAATATATATATGTGTGAAAACTTCGGGAGCAGGTTTACTCAATAATAATATTGCGGTCCTTACTGGCGTGTGTATAAAATCGTGGAACGAAATTTCGTGTTAATGATGACATTCACCTGTGCGAGTGCAGTGACGGTGCGATTTTTTAGGCTGTACTTTTACGACCGATGGTTTTGTCATGTATAAAAGTTACAATTAAGAGAGAAGAAAAGAAAATTATAATAAAAGAATAAAAAAAGTTGTTGATTAAATAATTACAGTATAAAAAGTTAATACAAATTGTTCAGACCGACGCCTATACTTTTGTACGAGTATTTCGGAGTGTAAAAAATTGACTGTCCATTGCTCACGATGGCTTATATTTGTAAAAACCACACCAACCCTCAAGACCCCATGATTTGTTTCTCGACTGAAAAATTAAATTACTCCAAAAACCCTTTTAGTTGTGGTGCACGTAAATTTGCCAATGATGTACTGTACCTTTTGGAACACATGACCGTAAATTTGGCTGAAACGTTGATTTTCCATTCCCATATTCCAGTCTAAAACTCCATCGGTTGCAGAACAATCAACCACAGAGAGGAGCCGAAAAACCGAAAAATCTACCGCCTAATGTACAACCCACGCGTTTCAAGACTAAACGCAAAAACGGAGCACCGCCATACTTGTGCTCGCGAGAGAGCAGATTGTTAATTGTACGCAGCAAAGGGCCGCGTGCCGCGGACCCGCTCCAAATAAAACCCATTGGCCCCCGTTAATCGTGTCGGCTCTCCTTCCGAGCTTTTCTCGGATGCGCTTTGTCTTTTCACCGCCGCGGCCACTGTCGCCTCGCATCTATAACTATACACGTAGCAGAGAGAGAGAGAAAGAGTGGAAATTAGGTGAATTTCGCACACACACATACACGCAACACAGTTACCATTAGCGAATTTGCATATGCTGTGTATGCATGCATCACCACTCCACACAATGGCACATCTCACTCGAGCTCCGGTTGTATTTACCCACGTGTACCCGAGATACGTTGTGTATATACGTATACGTACGCCGTAGCAGCGGAGGAAAATAATCGCGTCTTCGTTAATGGCACGGAGGTCGTTTCGCGGTTCCTTTTGTGGGTCGTTCGGTGAAAATCGGATTCGCGTGCGCTCTCCACTCGGCTGTACCAATCATTTTTTTTCTTCCCCCCTCGGCGAGTCTACACTCCGAGAATTGGGAGTCCGTCTATACACGTGTATACGCGGGCGGTGAGCAAAAGGCCCTTTCAAAGCACACAGTTTTGACACCCACGCGGTTCGTTGCTCGTTCGAACGAGGCAAAAGTTGAAATGGCACTTACCTACTTAAGAGCCGATCGCATCCGTACCGTTTTCGAGGCGCCCCATTATTATTATACGTTCCTGCGTTCGATCGATTCCACGAGCATTTCCCTCATTGGCGAGGGGGCACGGGGACCATTATTATACATCCCCGCGCTGCTGCATCAACCTGGATCCCTTTTGCTGCGTCGATAGATACCTATGCGCTCGTTGAAACGCTCGTAGAGAGGTACCCCGACGGCGGAGGATTTATGTGCGAGTTGGTTGCACCGGTGATTTGTTGCCTCTCCTCGCGGTCTGTACTTTTCGCTTCTTCGTGTGTTTACTTTTCTGGGATGTTGTTATCGCGGTCTTTTTTTCAGGGGGATGCTCGTGCCCTCCACATAATATGTATGTATACTTTACTCGGAGTTTGCAACAAAGTTGTTTCAACGATTGGTTAATTTTTTTTCAATAAATGACTGTACCTGTACTTACTGTTGTAACTAAAAAAAAGATGCAAAGGTGAAATACTGTGTTGAATATTTCGAGTATTAAACATTTCCCACAAGAATATTTATTGATATTATTAATTTGTAACGCAATAATTACGATATTTCGTTTCGATCTCATCAAAGTCAGATAACGATCGTGTTCATTTACACCCTCAAATTTTCAGTTCAAACGTATATTTCATCATGCGTTTACTATATAAATTTTTGAATAAAATTGTTGTTTATGTATGGTATTTATTTAAAATATACATATGGATTTGATTAAATCATATAAAATACTTACATTCAATGAGGTACATTTGTATTTTACATGCATTGTTTGAATCGCGTTGACCAAATGTTATTGCATTTTTAATTTTTGGCGTTTACGATATTTTGTTTCGAGGAAATATTGTGTTTAAGGAGAAGCTGGTGAAAAATAAATGCTGTTGGGTGACGTTCTTTTTAAGATCATTGCATGCGCGAATCAATTTTTTAAATATTTTTCCCAGACGAACTTTCGAGAAAAAAAAAAATCGTTTAATTCCACCATTCAACATGGGTTCCCATTCACATCAAAATACATTGATGTATAAGCATGAACATACCTTGCCAACCACTTTTTGTTCATACGATTATTCACTAACTGTATTCAGGAGGAAGAGATGTAGTGCCTTATTTAATAAACAACAGTTATGATAAACGGAAGAGAGAAAAAAAAAAAAAAAAAATTACAGCGCAGTGGGGTACACGTGAGCGAGAATTCTGCACTTCCATAAAGATTCCGCATTATTATTCATCGATTCCATCCTCCCTCTCTATTCTTTGAAATATCATTCCTTTTGCCACTGAATTCCTCCGTAGCCGGTTGTATATGGACCTTTGAGGGCACGCGATTGCCCATCTAGGCCCGAACGTATAACGTATCGTATGGGGTATGTATAGGTGTACGTGTACAGCCCGACCGAGTGGAAGAGGCATTGTTTATACGGGTCGTACATACGGAACGACCGTTGCACCGTTAAACTCGAGATGTGAAATATAATTCGCTCGTGTATGTGTGTGTGCATCTGCGAACGCGTACTTTCTCCGGAGATAATGTGTATCGGAATAGTCCGGGTCCCCTTGGCGTTGTTTTGATTGCCCCTCCGCTGGAAATCGCGGCTGTTCTTATTATACGCGACACTGCGCGGTTTCGGGGCCTAATTTTTGGGCTATTAGATCGTGGCTTGTCTAATTGCGGGTTTGTGGTACACGTGTCGTGCGTTTTGGAAATTTTCATTACAGAGGACGGAAATGCCGCTTTTTCGCTGTGCCTCGAATCTTTTGCCGGAGCTGTACTCGAGGCGTGGAACGTTTGTTTTATTTTTTTTTTAATCTTAGAATGAAAAATGGTCCGAGCCAGCATTTTACGTTGTGGGCATTTTCAACCTTATCAAGTCGTCCTCGGTTCCCGTCATCGTATGTTATCGTCTCGCATTAGGTATTACTGTCGTTGTAGTGAAGTTTTAAGAAATGCCAATGGAAACCAAACAATTTTTTTTCATCTTCATTTACCTTTTTTAGCTTGGACAAAAGTAGAAAACTAATTTTTTTTTAAAGAGATCCGGAAAAATGTTTTTCAACAATCCTTAATATACCTCGTTATTGATAGTAATCACGTGGTTTTCCTTAAAAGTAAAGTTATTTACAGATATTACGTTTTTTTTTTAATTTATTAGCCATCGCAACATTTTTTATCGATCTGAATTTCGACAATTTAGGATTTGGAATTTTTTTACGTACGTATAGGTAGGGTATACTTAGTCTTGAGTCCGTAATTATCCAAGATATTTTCCGTCTCATGATTATAGGCGTAACAAAAACAATTGAAAAACAACGCAAGCAATGGAAGAAATCTCTTTTAACGGTTTTTTAGGCTCTTGAAAATAAAAATCTCAATTAAGGCGTTAAATAACTTTTATGATCACCAGCTCACGCTGATGGAAGCAATCCTTCAAACTAAGAATGTCTTGATTTTCAAACTTCGGGGTTAACTCGAGCGATTATTTTCCGGATAATGATTTGTTTTTAAAAGATCGAGCAGAAAAAAATTTTCCGCCAATCGTGCTACTCAGCTTCGAAAAAGGGAAACCAGTTTTTCTAATGTTCATTCAAGAAAAAAAATGTTAATGACGATATCAAAGTACAATTGTGGGTTGTATACGTACACAGTTTTTTAAATGTCAGATTTTTTTTTTTATGTTAAAGGTAGCAAAAACTATGACTAAAATCCAACAAAAAAATCGGTTTTTTAACATTTAAGTTTCTCCAAGTATAAGATGTTTTTTGGCTCCAATGACGGCAGATGTGACGAATAATATGAGTAGACGAAACCAATGGCTGTCAAATGCCCTTTAATCAGCCTTGACAACGTTTCTCACCTTTTTGGTAGGAACCCTTTCAAGCTACAAAAACTTTTGTAATGGAAAAATCAAACACGCCAGTACCCAACAAAAGGGCACAACGTCAGCTGATGTGTTTGATTTAGCCAAACAAAAGTTTTTGTGACTTGAAACGGCTCCTACTAACAGCCATTGGTTCCGTATTTTTATTTATTCATAATTTTTTGGCCACATTCCAATTAAACTATTTGTTGTGGTGGAAAATGCATTGGTTGATATTTCACAAAATCAGCCATATTCGTGGCTTTAACGAAGACAGTCATCCTTATTGCATTAAATCAATGAAAAAAGACTTGCCTTGATCCAAGCCATCACAACTGGCAATCCTACTTAGCGAGACAAATAATGTATGAGTCGCTCGTTGGTGTTAACTTGCCGCCACGAGCTTTCAATGGCGGGTGTTTGCCGTTTATACAGTGAGCGAAACAAAACGGTACACGCCACTTGCGCGTAAACTTGCGATTGATGCTTCCAGACGTCAGTTGTAGCGTTTCCCTCTTACACGCACTTTTCTTCGAGTCGGTTATCGTTGGAGCGTCAAGCACCGCGTGCGCTGCAAGAAGAATCGTTCTTTTGTGCAGCGAATCGAGGGCGCGAGACGCGGCGATAACTTTTACATTATCGTAACGTCTCATCTGACATATTGTTCCGCGCCTATATCTGGCGATCGCGATATTTTACACGCGTCCGATGTATCAAAAATCATTTATACTTTCGCGAACATCAAGTACTTGTCGCCCAAGAGAGGAATGGGAAAATTGGAAAAGTAACCGCCCCGATGAATATATTTTTTTTCAAAGGGTACTCGCGAGGCTTCTCGTGGAGAAAGAGGCGAACCGTAATCGTCGAGAATTGCGGGCAATTCGTCTTTTACGGAACGCGCGTACACTTTTTTATACGATCGTGTGTTCTTTATAAACGACATCATCATCATAAAACGATTTGCTCGAGTAATTAATGATGCTTATTCTTATGACGGGGCGCACGAAGTAGTGCGCTCCAACCGAGGCGATAAATCGCTGTTAATTCTGGACTCCCCCAGTTTCTTGTGTGTGCAATTTAGCGAGTGAAACTTGTTTTAGTTTGTTATTTTCAAAGCAATAAGTGAGAATCTGATGTTACGCTATGGAAGATAAAATAAGTGACATTTTTTTTTAAAGGAACAATAAAATCATAAAAAATGTCAGTGCAAAACTGATTGACAGAAATAATTTTTCGGGCTCGTGTACTTAGTGCACAAATGTTCCATAATCTCATTATCACGATATTTTTAAAGATGCTGGGGGGGAATTTCATTTTGTTCCGGAATTCTTGAAATAAATTCGCTTGCATCGATGGTGGCACTAGAAATTATGAGTGGAACTTTCAGATATTCCGGCTTGATGGGTTCAATAAATGGAATGGACAAGCTCTGTATACTTATAGGTTCACGTGGTACAGGACACCCCTGCAATCGCCAAATTTGATGTATTAGATAATAAATATTAACATTACAAATACATGTACCAAAGTTATGAGTGTACTTTACGTATATGGGTACTATGTAATATTGGTCTTCCGATTAAAGTCAACATTAACAATTTAATCCTGATTTTGGTGTAATTAAAAGTACACTGTAAAATCCAAGTGTGTTAAAGTACCTTTAAAGCGTGTAGTCGAAATTTTTGTTTTTCATAAAAAGCATTGTAGTAATCTTGATAAACTTTTTAAGGAAAACCAAATCGATGCTTCGTAAATTACTTATTTCACCTATTCTATTCAACTAAACGATTTTACTCTTCAACGTTTGACATACAAAGGCTGTGGAGAGTAAAAAACTTCTGTCACGGATTTTACACACTTGTGAGCGTGTAAAATCTGTGACAGCCAAGTTTTTTCACTCCACAGCTTTCCTAAATTTGTTTTTACTAGTCAAATGTGTCTAGTTTAATGGAACTGTTTAACTACTCGGTGAATTATAGATTGGGTTGTTCTTCAAATTCTTATCAACGTACACACACTTCGAACGTGTATATTATGTGGATAAAAACTCAGGCTTAGGTTTACCCTATCAATTATACTCATCACGTAGAAAAAAAATAATGGTAGGAAAACACATGTACAGCACAATTGACGCCTGATAAATTATCAGTGGTAATGATATGCAAGCCCGAGCGAACGTATAAGTGCAAGATACTCACGCGCGTGCTATAGTCGAATATAGGGATAGAGGAGAGAAACCGGTTCGCTTTTGCCGGTTTGCCATACACATTACACGGTATACGATATTATTATGCTCGTATACAATCCAGATAACTCATACGGACGTGTATAGGTTTCATCGCTCAATCTATTAGCTCCACCCGAGTGTGGATACATGCATGTATAACATTTTTTGTTATACCTCGTACGCCAAGGGGATAAGAAAATCTAACGAATACGACAACGGATCGATGCTCTAACGAGTCTTTACAAACAGCAGAGGATATCGGTATATTAGGCGATTTTTGTCTCATCATACCTTTCGTCGTCTCACTTGTACAAAGATTATGTTTAATCACCAAGTTCAAGCTATAATAGAAGTAAATACGTTAGCCTAATGGATTCCATGTGTCGCTCAAATGGATATTTTTCAAATGTACAAGACATTATAATTTTTTTTCTTTTTGTCAAACGTCTGTTTCATTTTTAATTCAATTTTTTTATAACTTCTTTTCCTCTCAATCTCTAGTTTTCTTGTTACTTAAAACCCCTTTGTTATTATTTACCGTACGAGACCGTTTGTTACGAGTACTCCATGGCACTTTTCTGTGGAAAAGCCTCATTTTAATCCAACGACTCTTTTTCACCCCTTTTTTTTCTATTCCAAATCTTATTTCCCGGCTTGACGAGACGACGACTAACAGTCCATTCATTCTGACTTCCAAAGCTGTTGGTTAATTTACCTGACACGTCGGAATGTTGTTAAATGTGTTCCAAGTTCGCACTCATTGTCGTTAATTCAATAAAGTATAATTTAAAGGAATTGTTTATTGAGTTACGGCTCCGTAAAAGAAGCAGCTAATTTAAAATTGTGTATCGAAGAAAAAGCTAATCAGGACTAAAGCAGCAGTTGACTCAGAAGCAATTTGTTTGTACAACGATGTCTCCACTACATGGGAGCAAAAACGTTTTACGAGCTATAACTACTTTTTACGTTTATTCTCTCCCATCGCTGAAATTTCGAGCTGCCTATTTTTTTTACCCAAACGTTAATGTGCTCTCCCTCAAAACTTCAGTTTACATATCATACGTTAAAGTGCGCAAAAAAAAACAAAAAATTTGTAAAAATTAGGAATATTACATAGAATAAAGTTTAAAAAATGTATGGGATTCCAAACAGAGATGGGCACATCGAAACATTTGGGTGATAAGAATCAAAAGATACTGAGGGAAATGCAAATATGGGTCATCACTGCCTGTACGTATATGCAAGCTGTTGAGACGATTTCCATACTCGTGTAATTGATTTTCGATTTTTCAATGGTTCAAGATAAACGGGATCTTCGTAATTGTTGAAATACAAAAACGTGTTTATTTTTATTTTCACAAGTACACCAAATAAATCATTATGTCACATCTTAATACATTGCTTCGAATCGACTAAAAAAAAAGCCTCATTCACAAGAAGAAAACGGTGAAGAGCGACAGTGCAGTTTTGGCGAACTGAAAAAGAATTAAAAAAATAACCACTTAAACGTCGAAAAGATAAAAAATTGTCGCACAAAAAGACACAATTGTCACACCTTCATGTACATTTCCATATTGAGAGTGAACAAATTCGCCGCGGTGAGCTTACATGGTTTTGAACTTTGCATCATCATCATACGTATCAGCACGACCGACTCTTTCGGCAAACTGTACCAGTTAACACTGTAACTAAAATATTAAAAAAACTTCATCAATCGTACTTCAATGAAACGGTTATACGAAGTATATGTATATGTTATCGTGCAAAAGCTGTACCAAGCATCGGTTAACGACGAGCTGCTGTCAATGACTTTTTGTCCTGGATAAAATATGATGTAGAAGTGCACGCAGAACATTACGAATGTTATGCTCATTCTTGTTATTTGAATAGGATCATTGATATTGACAAAAAGCTACAAAACATAACGCAAACAGACGATAAATATTATTACAACTATTTCCAACATGGTTGAGTAAGTGAGATTCAATTTATTTGTTTATATATTTATTTATTTTTTTTTTTTTAGGTGAGTACGAAATAATTAGTCACAAGTGTGAAGGATAAGTCATGCATCTCTATTGCTGTGCCAAAGTCAAGCATTGTTTACCAATCAACCTTTGATCAAATGAAAAAATTATTATTTTAGTTTTTATGACGTATTTTTATAATTACTATCAAAATTCCACCTCCAATGCAAAGTGTGTTGATTAAAACGAGGAAAAACCACGTGATACTGTAAAGCCCGTCTATAATGTTGAACAGACTGAAATAAATTGAGAATTCATCGTCGATTTTGTTGGCTTAAACTTTAATTAGTAATTTGCGCATAAAAATTATGAAACTAATGATATTAATATTAATATTAATAATAATAATAATAATAACAATAATAACAATAATAATGATAACAAAAATTATAGTTATGCTAATAGTAATAATGATAATGTTAATAACGATGATAATAGTATCCATACGTACATCAGAACTGTATGGTGCATTTTAATAGTTTCTATAATCAATAGATTAATTGCTTTTCCAATCGTTTTAAAAGTCTCCGCACCTTCCTCTATCTTCTTCGCCAATTTCGAAACTCTTTTCAATCGCATTCTAAGCAAAAACAATGTCTTTTTCATCACAGATATATATATATATTTTTTTATTTTAACGCATCATTTACACTTTGCAGAACCAAAGTATTTTTTGTACAAAGCTTAAAGTGAATTTTTTTTTTTGCGTATTAACATAAGCTTACGTGATAATGTTACATAAGCAGCAAGCGTGGTCCACTGACATGTAGTAAGAAAAGTCGTGGGCAACGATAATTGAAATTCCAGAAAAACCGCCTATCATGCAGTAGACCAGCATAGGGTAAAAGTATTTGTCTTGGTCGAAAAAAAATTCAGCTTTGAATGGTAGTTCTTTTTTAACTGTTACGTTTGTAAAAACATTATTGTAGCACATTTCGACCATAGGGAACCCCAAAAAAATTGCCAGTGTCGTGAAAAGTAGAGCTAGAAATAACGAATGATAAATCCTGCGATGAGTGTAAATAAAAAACATTTTTTAAGTGTGATTCATATTACATATGTAAATAAAAACGAATTTATACGTCCATTTGGCCTTTTCGGTTAAAATGATTCTCTCCTCTTCGATAATAATCCCGTTCCAGTCCAAAGCTATCTGCTCGTAAAGTTTTCTCCTCTAAAATAACAATTTGAACGTGGTAATTTCTAAATCAAGGGTGAAAGTACTAGTCTAGGAACACTTAAAAATTATGTTTTAGTTTTTGGAAAATGATAAAAATATTAATTTTTTTTTTAATTTACGAAAAAAAAATTAATTCAAGATACTTAAAGGAATATTCGTTTCAATCGATAATGATGCCATTCGATCTTAAGTTTACTGAATTTAAAAAAAAAAAAAAAACAACTTTTTTTGTGGATCACTTTTTCATTACCCGTATAATTATAATAATATCCTTAAATATTCGATGTCTCAGTATTAAAATATTTTTATCGAAATATCCTGTGTGTTGAAACACTAGGATATTACTGAAAAGTATATCATAATCTTGCAAAATGATTCGATCTTTCTTTGGATACTTAATTTTCTTATTGATTTAAGGTTATTAAGACTCGAAATAATTGTAACATATTTTTTTATGGATAACCATTAAAGTTTTAATGGTCACGATTATTGTTTTTGTATTATTTTGGTATTTTTTCTGATTATTTTCTATATCACATTATTATACAAGCAAACCTTTTTTTGATGAATAAACGCAGTAAAAAGTTTTAGTCCAACAACCATAAACACGAGAAGAGTTTCTAAGCATTCCAAATGAATTTCAACAATATAAGTGTCAATAACCATTTTTATCACCTGTAAATCGCAAAAGTAATCGCTAATGAAGCAACATATTGAGTTGATTAATTTGTATAATAATTGCAAATGAAAAAAAAAAAAAAAAAAAAGAAAAAAAAAATTACAATTGCAATCATAGCCGGCAACAAAGTTGACAGTGTTAAGCTCCTGATCAAAAATCCCTTGATTTTATTTTGGTAGGGCCATAAACCAGCTTTTTCTTCCCAAGCGGCTACTTGTTGCCAGGTGTGGTTTATAAATATATGAGGCCTTAAAAAATATGGACATGGAATATTATTTTGAAACGAAAGTATAGTACACTAGAATATACAAACAACTTACATTGGGGTTTGCACAGCTTGTACACTTCACAAATTGAAATGAAACCAAATTTTTTTTTTTTTCTTTGCAATATTATGTATTATTTAATTTAGATCAAAAGAAAAGCTTTACTTGCATGATGTTTTTAATTTCAAAGAACTATTACATGATTTCATGCAAACGTTAGAAGTTGCGGAAAAAGAACAGGATATTGTATAAAGCACTGTGTCTATGGCAACAAATGAAAAATTTACACTCGGGAGACAGTAGTATACAACCTCAATTGCTTTTCCAATTAGAACCCTATGAATAATACGCATGTTTATTCGAGGAAAGTCGTAAGCAAAAGCTTTAGTAAATAAATCATTGGATTTAATTGCGAAATGAAAAATGAATAACATAAAAATGTATTTCCATTCGGGAAAAAAAGTGGCAATTATGTCTAAATATGTTCTAGAGTATTTGCAAGTCTTTTGAATAGGCAAGAAGTAAAAATTTGATTAAGTGAAATAAGCTTTTTAAACAAATTTGAATAAAGTTTGACCAAACTCTTTTGATGACAGAGACGGTTTTTACAACTTTTATATATAAATTTAATATTGTTTCACTAGGTTTTATTCATACGGATTGAAGAAACGTATTTCAAGTTAGAATTTCTTGTGACACTTTACCTTAGGGAAGAACAATAACAGTTTGTACGTATGATTTTTCAAACTACACAATTTTTTTTAGTACAAAAACGATAAGTAATCAGTCTACTTGGAAAATAAATCACTTCTTGAGGTCGAAGTATTTAACAAGATAAATATATCAAGATTTGAGATTTAAACCTACTTAGTACCATGGGATTACAAAACGACCACTTTATGAAATTATTTATCGCGGACTAACTGACATAATCTTTAAAATAATTTGGTTATTTTAAAAATATGATTTTTAGTAATTTTAATATGGTATATGGAGTATTATACAACTTACAAAACCAATGAGTTAATGACGTTATTCTGGATACAAAATCTAAAATTTTGAGCTCAAAGCGAGAAAAAAAATATTCGGAACGTCATTCGAAAACAAAGAGTAAATACATGTATGTAATAGAAGCTGATTATGTATGTACCAATCAGATCAGTAACTATATAATATATCATATTTGAATGTAATAAAAAAGTTATGAATGCATTAATTTTATATATGTAGTGTATTTTTTATCCAATAACAATTAAAATTCAAAAAGTAATACCAACAATCAAATCAATTATTGTTTCTTCCACATGTATGATATTATTTACAATACAGTATCTAAAATTATTTTAAAAATTAATTTTCTCTATTTTACGCATCTAAGATGAGAAAGAATGTGGTAGACCACATGTATGTTGCTTCTTGAAGTGAAACCGAGGATAACAAACATTCGATCTGAGAATTTCTCACTCTTATTTTTTGTACATACTCGATTTTTATACGGTACTCAATAAAATCACGATACAATTTTTTTAAAATCAATAAAAAAAAATGTTTTACATTTTTGGATCCCTCATTTAAGAAGGAATAACCCACTGCGAACGTGTACATCAAACAAATTCTTTGGTAATGACTTGGGATGCCCTATAACTAGAGTTTTTTTTTCGTTGCTCATTTGTCATTGCATTATTTTCGAGAAATGATTTAAATACGTGTTGTTAGAAAATAAAAAAAATTTCTGAAAGAACTAGAAAGGTTTTCCAAGTGAAGCGTAATGAAGCAACACTTCAACACCCTCTTTTCCAACGCCCCCGGGTTTCCCCCACAATAATATGTGAACGTCGCAGTAAATCTCTTCCTTCCTCCACACTCGACCAGTCGAAAAAATAATTCGACCATCACAAATATCATACTCACATTTTTCTTACTTTCAAAAAGTACAAGGTCCGCATAGTTTGGTGAATATTCCCCCAAATGTTTGGCTGCTCAGCAAGACGCGATCGAGCAGCTCAAATATCACCTAAGTTATCGACTGTGGACAAAAATATGCACGCGCGTGGCCACGTGCGAGTTTTCTCCATTGCCGATCGAGAAGAAAAAAATGTTCGCAACGCACGTCTCCATAACTCACGTCATACAACATATACTTACGGGTGCTCGTGTAGTAAAAATGTTAAAACCGCAAACACGAGTATATACGTATATATGCTTATATTTTAAGTATAAGAGGCAGCGCGTATATTTGTCTTTCACCCGCGCGCAAGAAACGCGAGTTCCGCTACACGTCCCACATTTCGTGCGCGAGAGATGTACTTACGAAACAAATGAGTTTAGCTGTTTTCTTATAAATGCGTGAATTTATTTTTTAATTAAAAGTTTTCGTGGGAGCGGTATGTGTATAATCGATGAGAAAAATTACAGCGCACAAATTGGTAATGAGACGAAGGCTATAGTGTCTTATTTTAAAAACATGACTTTTCATCAACGACCGGCTTGTCCAAATGATGGTCGCTTACACACACACTTTTTTTATTTTTTACAACCCAATGTTAACAAATTAGAAAATTTTTCTTTTCATTTTCCACAACTGTAGTAAATTTTACAATATCGGAATCACGAGTACAAATAATAATGGAGTATCGCGCAATTCCATCACTTAAATATGTAATCATTGTATCCGTAACATTTTTACATCATGTGTATCAAGTATTTTCGAAATGTTCGCTCGTTTTTTTCTTTTGATTTGATCTTTGTCAGTTTATTGGTCACTATACCTAGTCATCATCGAGGTAATTCTATTCCTGATCAACGAGGCCGATTATACGCGCTTGTGTTTGTGGTTGCCGGAGGAGGCCTGAGGCGAGAGTTTTTCATTGATTTTAAATTTTGAAACGCGCTTAAACGCGAAACACACTTTTTTTCGTTAGTATCTTTGAATTTGAGAAAACTATTGATGTTACAGTTGCAAAATTATAGTTGTAACAGCTTTGTGTAAACACAGTAAATGTTTCTGCCAGACTATGCGGTGACTATAGATGTGTAGTTAGCGCTGATTTTTGTAGGAATTACGTAAAATATCGCCTTTCTTAATATTTTGTAGATTAATTATAAAAACTAAGTACCAAAATCTGCGCGTTTAAAATCATATTTTATTACTCATTGCATCATAAGGTCCAGAATATACATAAAAAAGAATTCAAGCTTTTGTAAACATACATGCCCGACTCAGATGCTATTGTGAGACTGATATTTCAGACGAATTTTGTCCGATTCTTGGCTTTAATGAAAATAAGTGGGTCTGATTATCCGGACACTATCTTACGGCAATAAAATAATTATTAATTTCACATTTGCATTTTATCCTAATTACACGATACGTAAATAGTATTATTAAGAAGTATACTTTTCCAAAAATTCATTATAGTTTTGTCATTACATTATTTTAATGGCAATTACTTACATTTTTTCTGCTGTCCAAACATAAGCTTTGCTGGCAGCTTAGTGCCGGTTACCGGTTTATTTTTCCAACCACATCTTATTACCTTTTCTATAGGTGATGTTTCTCAAAATCCATCGTATGCTCTGAACAATTTTAAGTCCAATCGTCGACAAAATTTTCATTTTTAAAATTTGAGGCCGCTGAGCGTGAGTTTTGATCTATCACAATTAATCCTGAAAGAAATTATAAAATAGTGGAACTTTTTCTTTCGTTGGTTCATCAATAAATCGATACCATCAACTGCTGTAACTACTAATTCATATATGATATTTACCTTTTGTATGTAGTTAATATCGAGGAATAATAATTGACTCGTGCATTATTAGTGATTTTATATATTGAACTGAATTTTAAGATGAATAGGTTGGTTTTTCTATTTGTTTACGCGATGGAAAATTTTTTTTTTGTATGATATAAAAAACATATTTTCATTAGTAACGACTGATAGGTGATTCTAGCTTGTGGTTAAATGTCAAGTGTTGAAAAATATTTTATTATTAAAAAAATCTTTTGTCGATAAGGTAACATACACTCCGAGTGTGTATCTGCAGTAAATCTTGGAGTATTCTATTTTACCATGGACAGTTTGATACGTATCTTTTTTAAATTAATATTAACATTATTATTGCTTTTTGATAAAAACATAAGTGATATTTCACGAACGTGTTTAAAAGAGTTCGATCCATCCAGAAATGAAATTTTAGTATAAAATTTATATGTCGTCAGTGGTTTTATTCCACAAAATTACGCAACTATGCTTGGCCATATCATTTAATAGAAAAAAATGAGTATGTAATGCGAATGTTTCCGGTGTACGATAAAACGGTTGAGTTCCGCAAGTTCCTCGTAAGGAAATTCATTCTCCCCATGACTATTGTTTGCTGCGATTCAAAGTGAATCCCTCAATATTAGACTTTACGCTTTCGCTAATGTTATTAATTACCCGTGTTGCGAATGGAAAACCAAAGGTTAAAAAAAATCTTTTTTTTCTTTTGATTATATTATTTTTTGCTATGGCGTTATTCCTACGAACCACTACGAGCCCATAGTTGTCCAAAAAATACATACACCGACCGCGGCTAAATTCGCAAACCACGAAATTAAAACCCTTTAATTGTTTTATAATAAATAACCAAAAAAAAAAAAAGAAAAAAAAATGGTCCGAACTTTTGTTAAGTTGTAGTTCATAAGATAATTCTTAATTGTTGTATTTTTGTTTTGTAGTTATGGTTTTTCCTTGCGTTTAAATGCGATTAGTTATACCGTCAAGAATTTGAATTACGTGGTTTTGCGAATCAGTGAATTTTCATTTGAAAAAGCCATAGTTGTAGCGCCTCATTTTACCCACATTAGAAAATATGCCGTGTACGTTTTACAACATGAAAAAAATAGACATTCGTTGCTCCAGGTTTCGAAGTTAAAAAAAAATACAATCATACCTTTCCTTTCAAGGAGAAAGAATCGGTCAAGAATCAAAAATAACTTAAAATTGTAAATCCAAAGTACATCCAAAAAGCGGGTCAAGTCCTGAATTCATTAATTTTCCGTACCACATAATCCTCGTTGGACCAAAATCGGCGCGGATTGTCTCTGTACGGTACTCCCCGGTAACTCTCCCATTAATCATTAGTGCACCACACAATTGAGCCGTCTTTACACGATCGGTGGGAGAGCAAAAAGAAGGAGTAAGAACGGAGGGGGGGAGCTCGAGAGGGACGAAAAACTGAAATGGATCGGTAAGGCTGGGCATTAAATCGGATGGGCGAACGCGAGCGAGAGGAAAAGGAACAGTTATCTTTTACTGCGGCATCGTTCATAACAGTCGGGCGCGGGCGATGGCAAAAATATGCGACGAGGCGAATAACAGCTGAGCTATTCGGATCGACTTCTTGCTTGGGAACGATTTTTTTCTTTTTCCTTTTTTTTTTTTTTTTTTTTTAAACTCGCTTGCTGTAAAACGCGTGCATACATTATACCTCCGATGACGATCGGCTTAGCGGATGTTTATACTCCGAGTTGGCGCTAGAAGGTTCAAGGACCGTAGCAAAGTGGATGGATTTGTATTAGAGTTGAATAACCTGTTTCGAAAATATCAAGGCATATGTGTACTCGATTTTGAACAAGTAATGAGTAAAAAAAAACTGTTGTTTCGATGTAGAAAGGGATTGCAGATGACAATGGCTAAATTGTAATCATCACGATTAAATTAATTAATACCTCTAATTACTGGAGTAACCTGAGATAAATGTGTGTTAACCATATCGTCGATTAGGTATGGATGGAACAAAAAAATATCAATCAAGCTTTTACTTCATACAATTTTATATGATATCGAAGTAAGAACTCTTGATTTTTAAAAGTTACATTTATACACATGCATCGGTTTTGTGACGTGACATACCGAGGCAAGAAGTCATTTGACTATATTTGATTACTCTTTACCTCTACCAGACTAGGGAGAAGCAGCTTGTAGATTATTCATTTATGATCTCTTCGTAGTGAGTACCTCCAGATCTCTCATTCATTACAACAACGTTAAATGATCCACTGAAAATAAAATTAGGAAATTCTCATAAATAACGTGTGAAATTCAATTTAATATAATAATGTATTTTTCATTAACCCTGAGTCACTTTGTTCCTTAAAAATTTTACGATGTCCTAACTCGAGTACCTCGTTTAAATTGTTAAAACAAATGGACTAATCGTATTATTATCTTTTTTTTATAACAATTAGATAATATTAAAAAAATTAGCAGTATTTCATTAAAATCAGTCCGGGGAATGTAGAGATAAGTCCGATAGCTTTTAAAGACAAACAATAATTTTTTTTTTTTTCTATCCAACTAAGATTTTTTTATGAGAAATATCACAATCCTCCACATTTTCTGACATACATTATTTTGGAACAATTCTCAAAAATACATCTCAAGAAATCGATGAAATTAAAATACAAAAAAAAAACAATAAAATCAAAATTTTCTTTCTTAATGGTAGTACAAATTTTGAAACAGAAAAGTTATACTTTTTAACACTGAATAAACAATTTGATCATTATTTTTTCGGTGAATCTATATGATTTTGGCACGATGTAACAGTTGAAGTTTCTGTAATAAAATGTAAAGTGCAGTACTGCCAAGTGAAAAAAAAAAAAAAAATTCAACCATAAGCGATGTTCATACAATTGTAAACAGCACCTAAAGTCCCACGGATTCAAAAGTGATCTAATTTCAATTGCCAAATCATCGGGTACTTACTAATTCGGATTTCGGGTGTACCGAATCATAGCTGTAAAGACAGGAATACCATTGTCCATGTATGTAACACGAGAGACAGAACGAGGTGACAGTCCCTCAGCTACATGACAGCGTAATTCGACCAAATAGCTTTCGAAACGAGGTACGGTTATGAAAGATTGTCCTGTAACGGATTTTGGAAAAAAAAATCATGCCAAGATTTTCACGAAGTAACTTTTGCCGTTTTACTTTTACGAAACATCTGGATCATTGAAAAATGAAAATTTTCCTTATCAATAAAAAAACTTTCAAACACTTGTATCCTTGTTTACGTTAAATTATACCTTCCAATAGTCTATACTGTTGAAATGAACGATTTTTCTTGGGACACACCCAATTATTCGGGAGGAGAAAAAAAAACAAGCTCGAAATTCTGTTTCTCGATTGCCAGAGGGAAGACTTACGTAAAGAGACCGGTACCGGTCAACCGATTTCGAAACATCGGTTCCGCGACCTTCTCCCACATCCTCCACCCACCGCGCGAATCAAGCCAGGCCACCGTAAAAACCGTCAATAACCCTCGTCACGCGCCGATCCTCGAAAAATCGGTGGAGATCGGTATGTCACCAGTGGCAGGGGGAAAAGGAAAAAAAAAAAAAAAAAGTCGAGTATGTTTATAAATCATAAGGCCGCTCGTTATGTACAGTCGCACGCAAACACAGCCGCGAAGGTGGGAAAGGGTCCGGGAGGGGGCCCAGAAGGTTATTCAACTCGCAAGTCGACGATTGCGGGAGCGGCCGAGGAGGTTGGTTTCGCCGGTCGCGCTCGAGCCGCCGGCGCGGAGTAACGGGGCCCTGCAGCTGTAACGCCGCAGCTACTGCCCTCGTCATCGTCGTCGCCAAAGTCACTGGCAGACGTCGCACGCGAGACAAAGTCACACGCCACAGTAGAAGTAGTCACTTTATTCGGTGCTCATCGAACGTGTCCATTGCGCGCGAGATTATTCTGTGCTCCGCTTCCCGGCCGGTTGTACCGTACGCCTCCTCCTTTGGGCCCAAACGTACCGTGTATATATACGCGCGGTGCACGCGATTTTGGGCCGTTTTCCTTACACGACGACGGGCCCTTTAAGCGATCGGCGACCACGGTAGTTAGCTCGTGAACTCATCCGAGTGCCGTGAACGCGTTTTTTTCCCGCGACCTCGTGGTTTTTTCCTTTTTTTTTTGTTCCGTCGAGTTTTGAGTGCTTCGGTGATTTTTGTTTCTCGTCTCCGTGTGGTCGGTTCGAGTGTGTTCGGGAGTGCGCGTTTTTTCCGTGTGATCTGACGAGCGGATGTCCCCGTTTTTAATTGGTGAGTCTTTTTTTTCTTCTTTTTGTTCTCAAGTCCTTTTTTGTAGACATAACAAAGTTTGCTAATTAAAGTCTACCGTTGAGTATAACGTATATCTAAAAGTAATATTTAATTGCGAAAATGAAGTAATAGATGTGGCTATGAGGTTTTTTTCACATTGTTTTTGCATCTCCGGTTCAGCTAGTGACAAAACATTTTAATAACTTTGGGTGCCGTTACGGATGGGAGATATATGCGCCAATTTTATTTGTTTTCCATGAAACACCGTCGAGTTATTTTTAAGGAACAAAACTTGCAGTTGGAAGTACGGTGCTTGCAACGAGGTGAATTGTATTGATCGAGGAAGCGCCGATGTTTATATGCACGCATCGAGATTTTTTTTCCCGCCCAGCGTGAAATTGCGTAACGGTACCTTGCAAAAAACGTTACACTTTCTTGGGTCTTGTTCGCTCAGTCGGCTTCTGTACATGGAGAACTTTCATTTTTTCTTTTTTCTTTTTTTTTTTTTTTTTTTTTTTTTTTTTTTTTTTTTCCTTTATTTTGCATACCACGCTACACTGAAGCAAAATCTGAAAAATGAGGAAATATGTACGTGAGCTCCATTAGTTCGGGATCAGTGAGTAATGACAATATAGTCGGAGGTAGGACTCACAACACGGTCGTGGAAGTTGAGCGGCAAAAACAGTCCTTAATGAGTTTGGTCTTGGATTGGGGATCCGAGGTTTCCAACCTTAATTACCAATTTTCCTCATGAGTGTCTTATACCTGTGGGCACACTTGAACTTGAACGAAATCCCTGTTGCCAACCATTATGTTGGCGATTTAAAAAAAAAGTTTACTCCTACGAACTTAAGTTATGCTCGTTTGTTCTTTTTTTAGGCACGACCATACTATGGGAGTAACCCAATGATCCAGTAACCACTCATAAATTCTCCTCTTAGATTTGTGGACAAAATCTTAAATACAAATGTTGATCTTGTAAAAATACACTTTTCTTGTATTTATCGTTGTCGTCCGTATTGTCCTGATACTTTAAACAAGAAAATTGGATCAAAATAGCACAAGTAGTGTCATCCTAACACAATAATAACATAAATGGTTTTAAAATATCCGAAAAATCATTTTTTAGTGCAAAACATTTTTTTTCGACATGTACTGACAAAACATGAATATACAACTTGTTTTGATACGATATTAAACTAAAAAAAACGGGCACATACTTTATTCTCTGGTAATCCGAATACTGGTCATGTCTTGCATGTCATACAGTGTTTTTTACATAAATGTATTCACTTGTTAAGTTTTGGCGATCCAACTCGTTGTTTTTAGCTCAGAATTCAGTCTTACGTGGACGTGTGGGATGGCTCTTATGTTTACTAAATTCCTCAAAATCTATTGGTTTAAAAATACGAAGGGATATTTGTTGCGATTCATCAAAATGGTGTCAGTAGTAGGTATACAACTGTATAAGAGGAGATTAAAAACGTTGAAAAACGTTTTCTAAGTTAATCATGAAATAATACTGAAAAATATATTCAAACCTAAATGTCTGGTTTTAAATTGCATTTTTGAAGGTCTTTCGTTTTCAACTGCTTAAACTACAGCCTTAAAAGGACAGAATTCCATCAGAGGTTCTCTCAAAGCTATATCAACTCTGTCTTAAAAACAAAATAAATGAAACTAAAGTATAGTCATTATACTTGCTGCTGAAATTATATCAAAATGATTTATCTAGTTTATGATTGATTCAATTTTCACAAAGAAACAACTTTTTGCATAAGCAACTTAAAAGCGATCCAACCAACTTTTTTTAAAAAAAAAAAAAAAAAAAAAATTTTTTTTCGTGAAAAACAGTTTATACCGAAAGTAAAGAATGCTCAACTGGTGTAAAGGAAGAACAGATTTTTATTTATTTATTTATTCATTTGACTAGAGTATACAATACAAAACAATGGCAATGATATTGCAATTGTAATAATGCATAGGTAATCCTTTTACTTGTTCGCAGACCGGTACAATGAAGGAAGAAAAAAGAAATATTCAATTTACTAATTTTTATGTACTAATACTAATACCAATATGAGATTACGTTTTTATTTCGTATCTAGTATTTTTGCGTTTAAATACTTGATTTATTATACATTGCCCTTAGTTTTCTTAATTTTTTTATTTATATTCTTCTTTTTCTTTTTTTTTTATGACG
>NW_019379577.1:3367072-3390776 GCF_000648655.2 Copidosoma floridanum | reverse complement strand
TAAACGATTTTTGATAATCAATAAATTGCTTCAAGATCCTTGAAAATATATTAAAGTACATTAATATGTCTGAGCTGCTATAATCATATAAAATTAATTATTTCTAGCCCTGGATCAGTAAAATCTGCCCATAAGATCATGTAATAAAACTTATGAGAAAAAAATTACTTTTTTAATAAAAAAAAAGGACAAAAAAAATATCAGGGTGATTGGAGAAATGAGTTAAAGTTTTTATTTTTAGGTTAGAAAGTAGTATGATTTTGATTTGTAATTTAAATTCAAATTATGTTACTCAAAGAATATAAAAAAATTAGTTTTGAAAAACAACAAATCGTTATGACAATCTTATAAAAGTGTAAAACTTATTTTAAGCTCTGAATCATTTAAATCAAAACTTTCTAAGAAATACTGATGACTTTTTGGGAGTTACAGTCAATTTCTTGACAGTTTCCATGAGACTACGTGTTTAATTGATTTTCAGGAACAATTTGGAGGATAATATGTGAGTTTTTAACTTCTGGATCCTCTGTTAATTCTATTTTTTATGAATTTCATGTAAATAATCATTTTTAAAAAAAGTAAAGACCCCTATGAAAAAAATACGTTATAATCCTAACAATAATATCTAATTTGTGATAAATGTTAATGAAATGTGGCTAAAATAAAACTAGGCAGTAGGTTTATAGAATTCTTACTCTCAGGTTATAAAAGGTTTTTGTTAACAAATTTCCAGTGAAAATTTGCAAAAAAAAGAAGTATTTAGTATGAAAATAAGATTTTACATTTTAATGTTTACTTGAATTACATACATAGAGTTTGTGTTAGATTTCATAATGCAAGTCATTGTACAACACAATTTATTTAAGAAATTAAAATCAACATGAAAGTGATGTTTACACATTCGAAAAAATTATTTATTGATTTTTTTTTTATAAGTCCCAAAAATACATTGTTATCCAGATCACTAAAATTTTTCAACACATCACTGTATGTTTTTTGCAGTAAGTAAGTAATCCTGCATTCTATTAAATACCTTAAGATCCATACTAATAACATTTCTAAGGCTTTGTACATCGAGATGGCGTAAAATGGCATAGGCCGTATTATAATTGTAACAAAAAGCAGGGAAATTGTTGTACATAACGTCAGCTGCTATGTACTCCAACGTCAATCTAGTACTTAAACATGTACACTTAATTTCCATCATGGCTTTAAAGGTTTCCAAATGTACTAAATGTTCTGTCAAAAAAGGTAATAGACTCATCAAAACTTGCTTATGTGGAAAAGTATTGAGCAGAAAGTCCGCACTTTTAGTTAAAACATCGAGCATAGAAATATTCTGAAATTTCGTCACATTCATGAGCAAAGTTTCAGAGACACTTCTGGCGTATAATGGATGTGTTCTGTACAGTTCAATTAGGTCCTCGAGATTCAGAGCCAATAACTTTTGTACCTTCATGAGCAGTGCCTCTAGAATGAAATCTTGGAACTCGTCTATTTTGTATTTAACGATTTCACCTTCTGTAGGATGTGACACTCTATTACTTTCTTTCAAAATTTGATCTACCACATCTTTTAAATCCGCTCCTGCATGGACCAGAAGTTTAGCGATTTTTTTCCCTTCCACATAATTGGTGCATTTAGAGACTTTCAGATGAATTTTGAGAAGTAAGTTTCTGCCGTTTAGGTCCTCCGCATCGGGATCAACTCCGTATTTCAGTAATAAACTGGTACATTCTGCGGTCCTCACGTAATGCAGTAGGGACATGCCTTCAGTGGTGACTCGATTCATGTCAGCACCTCTTCGCAATAAAATCCTGAAAGAAAAAGAACTGTCTTGTAGTGCTCGAAAGTTTTGCGTTTTTAGGATAAAATTTTACACATTAGTTGTGTAAAAGAGTCTCTTGTATTTATAAAAAATGTGGAACCAGTTATGTATTTCATATTTCTGGTTTAACTTATAAATAATCGAATTATTTGAATACACAATCTTTTTCGAATTCAAAATGGAAAAATTTATATTATTTTGCAAAAAAATTTTTCATGATCATCGTAAACAATTTCATGCTGGATGACAATTAATTACACATAAATTTCCATTTACTTTTTTTTTGTTTTAATTTCGTGCATTGTTTTGAACGTTATTTATACTTTAATTATTACTTTTATTAATTTTTCTTTTGATTTAATATTGAACAACTGTTTTATATTAGATTTAAAAGAAAGTAAATTTTTGTTGAGAGTTGTATGCAATAAAAACCATTTACTTATTTTTTTTTAAATAAGTAGAATCCTAATGTATGATTTTTTAATACGATAATTTAAGTTTGATTTCAACTTTAAAAGTCAATTTACATTATATTATATTCATTATATACGCGGACACAAAGTCCTTTTAAATACTATTTAAAAGATAAAACTTCTAATAAATTATCAAGTTTACTGCAATTACTAAAATTATGATGATTCTTTCAATTTAAGGCTAATAAAATTATAAATATGTGTAAAGTACAAGTACCATACATGTTAAAATCTGAAGTGAAATTTGTAGTCAAGTTGAGGGAAAGATGTTATTTATATGTTAAAATATTTTAGTAGCTATTTTTTTAAGAAATCAATTGTAACATTTAAAAAAACTTTGAAAAAACTGAGATTGCATTCATTTAGAAACAAAAAAATGAAATAAAGCGTCTTTAATATACGAGGACAAAAAGATGTGAACATTATTCATACCTTAATAACAAATTACAAAATTAACCAAGTATCGTTTGTTTAACTTTTTCAAAAGCTTGTTTTTTGAACCGATTTTAGCATGACAGACATTTTGTNTTTGTCAACTAAAAAAACTAACAAAGAGATACAAAGATGAAAACAAAACAATTAGAAAACTTGAAAATATCAAAATATTAAGAGACGATATCGGGAAATTAAGATGATGTAACGTTAAAGATTTTGAAAAAAAAAAAAACAAACAAACAAACAAACAAACAAAACCACAAACATAATATGATTACTCATACATTTGTAATATCAAAATAAACAAAGAAACAACAGATAAAAAGAGAATGAAAATATTAACATGAATAAATATAAATATTGTACAAAAAAATCTTAAATTAATTATTTAGAATACAAAACCTCAATGGAGATATTTATAAAAAAATTTGGGGATGTATGAGAAATAGTAGAAAAATCAAAACTATGAGAAAAGTCAAAACTATAAGAAAACTATGACAAAATTAAAAATACAGGAATAAAGAGACATATATAAAACGCATTGGATTTAAAATAAATAACCAAAAAAAATTGTGATATAAATGTATGCATAAACACAAGTCTCAAACATATAATTAGTGACCTGGACTAGTGTAGTCTCTATAACCAAGCTGACTAGTTCATGCTGCCACGTCAGAAGTTGTTCAAAAAAGAGCCATCTAGATGCAGACAAATTACTCTACTATTAGCGATGAGTCAGATATTTTGACTGCGAATTTTTCTTTGTATACCAGCATGACGCTTGAACTGATTTATTTAATTAAAAATACTTACTTATCGAAAAAAAAAACATTGATTTGACTAATACCATTGTTGTATAAAATATTCTTATTTGAATCAGTAATAACGATAAGACTAGTGTTAGAGCAATGATTAAGTTCACAATACAAAAGTTAGGCCAATATGTGTTTTTTAAGTAGTAAGAGTTTTTTTAGTGTGTCATCTTAACGGTTCTACTTCTGTATACTGGATTTCGAACAACGCAAAGAGCTGTCTGGTGAGAGCTTTCAGGATAGTCCAGTACATAAGCCGGGATACATGGAAAAGTTGGGGAACAGCACCTATTTGAATATAACTTTTTGTAACGTTTTTGTAGGACACCAAGGAACATTCGGCCAACTTAACTTTGTCATGGGGTGGTATTCGGTCTCAGCTGGGGGGATATAATATTATACGCCAAGAACTGCCTCTACCTGAGAAATGACTATAAAATTTTTGTTGAAATGCTTATTTGCCCTGAAGGTGTCATCTAGAATGTATATTTAGTCATTAATTACGAATCTGAAGTCAAATTATACGGATTACTCTACGTTGTGCATGCCGTAAACCATGCCATTTTTGGCCAGAGTCAAATTTTTGGCATAAAAATGGTAAACTAAGTATTTATCATCAAAACGATGCTGTAGAAGGTATTTACAGTCGCTGATTGCTAATACAACATCAGATTACCAGGATTACATCACGTATTTCAAATACCGTGCCATTTTTGGCCGAATATTCCAACGTTTTGGTAAAAAAATGGCAAATTAGGTATTTATTATCAAAACTGTATTCTACGGAGTATTTTTGGTCCCCGGACACGAATCTGACGTCAGATTACATGGATTAAGTCACGTATTCCGAGAATCGTGTCATATTCGCTAGTAACTAAAAATAAAATATTTTTTTCTGAGCATGGAATTTAGAAACTTCTAATAACTTAATAAAAGTTTTTGTTTTCCCCATTTCAAATATATTTTGAAATATAAGTAATGTTATAATTGACGGAATTATGGAATGACGAAAATTTTTTTCATCCCTGTCCTTCGGGTCTGGTGCTTGCCCTGGCAACATGCGCCACCAGAAACGAAAACTACCATTCTCAGAAGCTTCATTAGAAGGCTTCTTTGTTCTCAAATTGGAAAACAGAGAGAAAGAGAGAGAGAGAGAGAGAGAGAGAGAGAGAGAGTAGAGAAAAAGAGGAAAGCTAATGGAACATATTATGGCTGAATTAAATATTAAGTGAGGAACATACCCCTCTTACGTGTGATTGGAAGATTCAGAAAACAAGGTATCAGAGGCTGGATAATTTAATTATAAATTTAGGAGGAAAAAGAACTTTACCTCTTATTAATTGACCTGGCCATATACTAATGATTTTCGTAGGCTCTGACAAGAAAAATTTTACAGCTCTAAACTACTCATGTATTATTATAGTCAAATTGCCTTAATATCCTAATAAATGTATCTTTTAATAGGAAATTTTTATTTGACTGTACATTTTAACTGGGAGAAACAAATAACGCTACTGTTCCTCATGAATATTTAAAGTGAACGAAATAAAAAAAATGTCAGATGTTTTGAAGATTATATCTTTAATAATATAAATATTTTTTAAAAGTTTTTACTCTTCTTACTTATTATCACTTATCGGGAAAGTGTATTCTTGTAAAAATTTCGTAAATAATAAACTCAACCAGAATATGATCCATTAATCTGTCATTTATTATTTAAATCCTTTCTTCTCATACAAAACTTATTTAAATTTAGTATGATCAGTATTGTATTGACAAGACAATAATAACATTATTTTCTAGTATTGCATAAATATTTTGAAACATGCATTAAACATAAATCAGCTGAATCGCATTTAATTTCAATTTTCCTTTTGATTTACAGGCAAAGTCGTCCACGTGAGCTTAAGGACATCCAAAGTATGGACCAATCGTTACGAACTGTTGCAACGCAGCTTTTGAACTCTACAAAACGTGAAGATTTATTTCCAATGCCTGAAGAAAAAATTGTTACAATGGAAACTCCAATGCAAGTTGTTCAAGTCTCAACAAAAATTGAAGGCGTTGTAAATAATGATAAAAACAATGAAGAAGATGATTCGACTAAAATGAAGTTCGGCATTCCAATGAATTCGAAATTTGGACATTTTGAAATTTCCAATCCTGGTCATGCTATTGCCATGACTGACGAAGAGATTGAAAAAGAAATGGCGACTGCTGTAACTGCAGATAAAAAACAGTTAACTACGCCAAGCCTACTTTCTACTTGGATACAATTGTATCCGGTTTCTTCGACAACTGAAAACAGTAATTTGTCGGAAACGAAAACCAATGACCAGAGCAATCCGATAGTATCAAAAACTAGTACAAAACTACCTGCAAGTGTTGTAAAACAAACTATTACTAGTACTAAGCCAATTCGAAAGACTGAGCCCAAGTCAACTACTGTAAAAACTACTGAATTTCCCGTTATTACTAAAGTTATGAAGAATACAAGTACTAGTTCCTCTACGAATTTCGTGAAAATAGGCACTACCACACTGACCACATCGTTTGACAATGATATCGATGAAACTGAGACCACTGATAAAAAGAACACTCAGCCTACACCTGTTTCGACAACGGCGAAATCGTCAACGAAAAAATCTTTAAACAAAAGTAGTACCACACCAAAGCTAAAACTGTCAACGCCGAAGAACTCAACCATAAATAAGTCACCAAAACCTAATAACTCATCAAATAGAATGAAAAACTTTTCGACTAAACGGCCAGCTTTGAGTAATGATACCGTTACAAGCACGTCGAGGATTGAAAAAGTTACTCTTAGACCACTTTCAACAGCGTCGCAAAATCATACTGAAAGCACTGATAAGCCAATGTTTATAACGAAAATCAGAGCTTCCCTGTTTGATGTTCAGAAATCAACTACCCCGACTTCAACAACATCTAAATCAATCCACACTATTCTGTCCAAAGCTAATTTTTCTCAATCGGAATCCCCAATCGTAAAAGTCCCTAACCCTACTCGAGTGAACAATGTTTTAAAAGTTCATTCGAAAAAGCCCACTGATGATACAACGAAAATTGAGATTCAACCTATACGTGTGAATCCTCCTGTACTTACGATTGAGAAAATAAGTGATCTTAATTCTGACCAGAAAATAGATGATGCTCAGGATATTTTGAATAATTCTAAAATAGACGTTAAGTTTGATTTTGACTCTGAGGTTTCCAAAGTCGAAATCCAAACGCAACCATCTGTAGATTCCAATACATCCCCTGTAATTACATCGACTTCGAAAAAACCTCGTTCACCTGGAAAACGCAAGAAAAATAAGAATCGTCGTCGCAAGACAACTACTACATCGACAACTACTTCAACAACCAATGCACCGTCTGATGAAGAAAGTCAAACATCAAGTGATTCTATTACAATTCATGATCTTCAAGTTAATGGAATTCAAGAATCAAAAATCGAGCCAGAGTCTAAAATTTCACCATCGAAGAAAAAAAAACCAAATCAACAAACCCAAGTTGAAAAACCAATAAGTTCTCAAATTTATAATTTCATAAGTCGAGAAGTGATGCCAAGTGTAGGTGTTATGTCATTGGTGGGCCTAGGGCTTGGACTAGCTTCATATTTTCTGTATCCATTCGGTGGAGTAATCGCTCGAAGGAATTATAACGTTGAGCCTAATTACAAATACAATATTGACGAGTACGGAGGAAATTATGGATTGAGTGAAGAAGAAGTTCTGTCCAAAGTTTACTCAGGCATGACAGGAGGTCAAAATTATGAGACAAAGTATCGCATTGGTGAAAAAAGTCCCAACTATTACAGATACACAGCATCGGAACATTCGCATCAACCCTCGACAAGATATCCCGGACCGACCATCAAAAACAATGGAAATCGGGTGATTTATAGACCAGTTGAAACAACCGCTCATGGAACGAATTATCGAAAGACCGAGTTTAAATATCCGGAAGTATCGACCACGTCAAATTATTACGAACGACAACGACAACAGCAGCCAACCGATTTTGGACTGGTAGTTGGAAAAACAGGAGTTGGAAACAATCGGCAATTCGTCGTTGGTAATATACCAAAGGAGTATTCGCGCGAAGTTGACAAAAGGATGGATATAGTGAAGTTACAAGATGAAGCAGAGCCAAAATTGCAGTATCAAGTTGATGAAACTAAAGATAAGAAACCAGAATCACCTTCATCGGATTCATCTATCGAGAATGTGGAAAGTTCAGCGGCTTTAGTTTCAAAAGCCAAAGAAGAGCAGTCCACTGGAGATCTTGAGGATGCAAAAATCAACTCAAGTGGCTCACTTGTAGAACATGGTCCGAGGTCACTAAAGTTGGATGATGAGTCCAAAGTGAGATCAACGTTGTTCAGAGCGATTCGGAAAAAGAGAGGTATTCTTCCCGATCTTCCTGGTTCTTTAATGCCGATGATAACGGGATTTGAGACTCCAGAAAAAGAAAGGAATTCAGTTATCCAAGTAATACCATCAAAAAGCGAGATTGAGAAGGAAAAAAAAGAAGAAGCGCAAGAAGAGGATCTGAGCAACGAAATTTTAGATATAATTGATGAAGCGCTCCCAGGAAAACAACATCAGAAAAAACATGGAGACAAGGGCTACATGACAGCTGCAAGTGACCAGCATTCAAAACCGGCATTGATAACCACAACTGCATCGACAAAGACTACTACTTCGAGGTAAAAATGTAACAATTGAATTGCTTGGTTGCTCCATTTTTTGGTATCTTTGAGAAATATTGAAAAATTTTTTTTTCAACCAGAAAAAAGAACAACAATTTTGTGATTCACTGTTATAAAATTTTGTTCAATCATGAAGTAAATAAACAAACAAATAGATAACGCAGTATAGACTATCAAGTACACAGTTTTTCACCTTAAAAAATGTTTCAATAACTTTTGTAGGCTTACTTGATATTTTGATATAATGTTACCTTTTTCCCTTTGCAGTGAATTCCTGAGTAGTCAAGAAACGAAAACCAAGGAAAAATCAGCAGCTTTGTCCACTACAACAGTGAAAACAACGACCACCACGCTGCCTACAGAACTAGACATCATAGACCTAGGCGAGACGACTCTCGATTGGCGCGAAAATATCAGTACAACCTCGAAACCTCAACCAAGTGGCATAGACATTATCGGAATGGCCAAGAGGATCGCTGAGATTAAATTGAGGCTTGGCTTGACAATTCTCAAGCACGCTAGTGAGGGATTTGCCAAGTACATAGGAAACATTCAGAAAAAGTTTAATGGGGAGACATAAGCGAATGATCAAATTTTATAGCATTTAATCTGGCATTTTGTCGTTCGATCCTTCAACTAATTTCTACTGAAGTCGATTGATTGACCAATACGAGGATTGACTTACTAGAGCTCTGCTATTATTACTAACTTATCGAATGGGTCAGTTTTCATTACATTTCGTAATAACTGAATGTAATTTAATTATTTTTTTATAACTATTAGTTCATAAGTTATAGACTCAAGTATTATACAATCAAGTAGTGTTTGTGGTATTGCATGAATTATATCACAAGTAGATCCCCAGATGGTTTTAAGGTAGAAAATCCAAGGACCGAGTTAATCAAGCGAGTGAAGTGCGTCATTTACCGTATTGTGACAGTCTTATAAGTTGTAGCCATATGCTTTTGTAACGGGAAAAACATTCATCAATAAACTGATTTTTATTTCGTGCCAACACACCATAATTTGAAAGTACCAAAATAAAGTAAAAATTTTGCAGATTTGTGCAGTATTTTTCATAAAAATAGTTAGATTCGTTACATAATTTTTAAAATTTTTTTGCTGTACCTTATTACAGCCAATGTTGAAAAACATATTTTAAATTTTAACTAGAACTGATACATTACCTTAAAAAAATTTTCCATAACATAAAAAAACTTTATGTACACAACGTATTTCAAATTCAAGAAAAGTTTGATTTGTTAGTGCCGATGGATTTTCTACCTTAAACGATTCAGCCGTGCTAATAGCAGAGCTCTATACGCGAGCGATTATAAAATCAGTTGATTGATTGTTGACAACTAGTGTCTCATTCATTAATTTAGTAAAATTTTTCTTTTGTAAAAATCGTATGAAAAGATAGTAAATGGTGTATCATTTGAAATATTGTCGGTGTACACGTATTATATTTTCTAAATTTTCATAAAAGTTTTAACTGAAATGATTTGGAGTTGCTCTACGATGATGTTTGACAAACTATGGGGCTATAAAAGGGAAAGGTTCTTTTTCATATAATCATTCGAGCAACTCTGACCATGAGCGACTGATCGTATATAACTACATAGCTTAAGTTCGATTAATCTTCAATTAAACTGATTAGTATAAATATACCCATACAATGTATCTCAAGTTTGATTGAACACGTTTACGCTATTAATTATAAGTACTCATGTGTAAGACTCCTTAATGTGTTATTGATTTTATTAAATAGTTTATAAAATGAAAATGCAAAATCATGTAAATACATCGATACAAAAAGTAGTAGGATTTCTATTTTATTTTATCTATGTATAAAATATTCTTTTACCAGTTTGTATGTAGAACGATAACATGAATAAGTAACGAATAAAACAGTAATACTAAATTTTATACGAATACGCATGAATAAAGATACTTAAAAATTAGGTATGATATTTTAATTATTAACAACGCGCTTGACGAAATACATTGCTGGAAATGAGAAAATTTTTTCAAACTATTTACATTGAAATTTCTCGAAAGTTTTATTTTTATGGAAAATGTATTTTTTAAACAATGGTATCAAATTTTAAAAGTACGAGTAATTATGAAAATACAAAAAAGCATCATTTTAAAAATGTACGAAACACTTAATTACATTTTATAAATTGCATGGTATGCAAATAAGAGTCTTAAGTTAATTATATTAAATAAACTTTCAGTACAATGAATCGTGGATTGAAAAATGCTAAACTACGCTGTTAAAACCCATCAGTTAAAAGTAACCGATTTTGTTTAATTTTATAAGAGGCATACAATGGATTTTAAAATGTTTATTTTTTTTATAACAATTATCCTGGGTCAAATGATAAAACTTTATCAACATTTTCTTAATAAAAATCCATACATTTGCTGGTAAAAACCATATAACGTATACGTTTCGATTACTTTTTTCACACAAAACATCAGGTTTGAGCACTTGTAAAAAAACCTTTCCAAGTGTAATAACATAAAAACTTTAGAATCGGAAATCCAGATGCATATTATGTAGGAAAATGCAAAATAGAACAAAATAAGATAAAAAAAAATCAGTCGAAACGTTTTCATCTATTGATCAACTAGAGTGCCAGAGTTGAGTAATCTTCCTTTGTTATTCTATACGTATGGCATGTGCAAACTTTGTTAACTCTTGACAAAAAAAATGAAAAAAAGTACCGTTTACAATTTTCACTCCACAGGTATTCTCTTGCTTGATTAAAATTAAAACCTCCCGATACAACTGCCTTTTAAAACAATTATTAAAGAAAAAAAGGGTACATATATATACATTTTTTTTTACTTTTCGAGCAATCCATCGAAAATCCTCACATCTCAATGAAACTCCCATTGAATTGGGGGAAAAAAAAAAAAACATAATAACACAGTGAAATATGAAATGCGCGCGCTAAGCAGTGCCCTACGCCCTCCTTCGCCTTGGCGAGTCGCCCAACAAAGACTCCACGGGCACGCTGATAAACGCCAACTGGTCGTAATCGGCCGATCTTCTCCTCCGTTTCTTACCGAGCATCATCGGTATCATCATGGCCATCGTCGCGGGCACCATACCCGCACCGACGGCTGCTAAAACAGCCGAGCTCGTGGCAGAGCCGGTCGCGAGTTTGTTCCGCGTCGGGCGCTTGTTAACCTGGATCTTTGTGCCCGACGGCCGGTCGGCCGTGCCATTGGTGGCGTTGTTTTGCTTCTTGTGCATCTCGAGCTCGTACTCCCTTCGGCTCTGCTCGACAGTCTTGAACGAGGGCTCGACTTCCAAGAGGCCGCCGTGCGAGGTCGTCGTGTTCGTGGCGTTCAGCGACGGCAGCACGATCAGTCGGACCTGCCGAGGCAACGGGCATTTTAATGGATCCGATTTTAACGAGCTGTTGCTTGGGTTCGTTGGTACGTGCGCGCGAATGCCAAAGGACGTTGTGGTTTGCTCAAGTTTTTCTGACGATAACTTTTTTTTTTTTTTCCCCTCGAGCGGGACGTATAAGGTTGCGCGTGGCAAGTATAAAATGTGCGCTCCCCCCCTGTACACTGTATACGTATTGTCCGTTTGGTCACCGTTAGATCGGTTCCAGTTCGCGGTCGGATTATTACATCCCATTAACGACGTTACCAAGCGAAGAAGAACATTACTTTTACGAGGAATTATACCCCTTCCCCCCTGCCCATCCAACCACGATTAACGAATATTATACAACATTATAGAAACAATAACGATACGTTTTTATTTTTTCTTTTTTTTTTTTTTTTTTTCATCAAATTACTTGTTACAACACGCACAATTTTTGATCTGGAATGAAAAAAAAGTTGACATGCTCTAGCTGGAAGTACCAATGTTTATGCAAAAAGTATAAAAAGAAAAACAATTCGAGGGACTTTATCTGAGAAAGGATGACGTTTGCAAAATCAAGTAGAAACAGACGAGTGAGGTAAGACATGCCGACAACGGCCCGAGAAAGTAAAGTGACCTAAATAATTCTGTATTTGTAATCTGTGGGTACTAAGAGTAATAAAAAGTAATGAAACGACGATATTTTTCCGATACGTTGTTATCTATAAAATTTAGTTCCGTGGGGGAAAAAAATTCTACCCGATCTGTAAGATTCCATCCATCCTGGGCATCGATGGACAGAAAAACAAGTTCAACAAAATCATACGAAAATTACCGTTTTAACGACACAGGAATGTATTTTAAATTACAGTTGTAAAGAGCAACTACAAACACGAGTGCTTCTTACAAAAATTATCTGGAAGACCGTAAAATGCGTTTATGACTCATGAACAACGATTATTTTCATTCATCTTAATGTTACGTTTCTCGTTCAATGGATCCAGTAACTGAGCTCAAAATATATTAAATAAGTGTATGCTTCGAGACGAGTCAATAACAATTTTTCTACCCTAAAATCAGTACTTATAACCCCGGTACACTTCGCGGAAACAAAAAAGTCTCCAAGAAAAAACACCACAACGTGTATTACAAAAAAAAAAAAAAAAAAAAAAAAGGGAATGGCCAATGAAAAAAAAATTGAGTCCTCTCCGAACGAGAACACACCTTACTTTTTGAACCTCATGGCCATGTTATTCGATAGAGTGTGTATTCGTATGATTTCTTTGTTGACAAAAACCATCATACTTTGGAGATTAGTGTTAAAAAAAGGAGGTAAAGGGTCGTCTATTGGAACATCGACCCAAAATATATATATATTCTCCACGCGAGGCCAGTTCTCTCACCTGCCTCTTCGAGGTCACGGCGGGCATGTGCTCCTCGTTGTCGGCCGTGTGCTGAGGAAATCGCTGTTTCTTCGCGTTCGCGGGAAAGGCCTGCTTGGTATCGGCGTTGACGAGGGCGTCGAGCTTGATGGAGCGCTGCCGTGACTTGGAGTAGCCGCGATTCGTGGACAAGAGGATCCACTGTCCGTCGCCGCTGGACGGGTGGTTCGGCGGATAGTTGCCGCCGCTGGTGCCGAATCGGCTGCTCGACGGATACTTGTAGTGGGAGAAATGTGGTCGGTCGTTGTAGCCGTCGTCGGAGGGCCGGTGCTTGCCGTTGTGGCCGTTGTGGCTGTTGGGACTCGGGAAGTCGTTGCGGTCGTGCCAACCACCTGATTCGCTTACGTAGCTCTCCGTGTGATGCGTGTAGCTTGGCCTTTGAACATTCGGGAGATTTGATTTTTTTTTTTTCCTTTTTTTTCTTTAGTAAGCCGGCACTTTTCGATACGCGTAGCGAAGAGTGTCCAAACCGAAATTCGGAACAATATTGGAAAACGTAAACGTGCAGCGAGAATTACATTTTTATAATACTGCAGATCCCACGAAATGAAATAATTACTTCAACACTAATTAAACTAATTTAATGGTACCCAAAGACTATGAGAGTAAAAAAAATAATGCAAACTCATTGAAAACGTAAAGCACATACACTGTAAATCCAAGTGTATGAAAGTACATGTTTAAAATGTGTAGTTGAAATTTTCGTTTTTTCATAAAATACATCGTGGTGGCGTAGATAATTATAATTTTAAGGACAATCCAATCTATGATGCACCAAGTGGTTAACCAGTTCCATTATACTAGACCCATGTGAATCAGAAAAATCAACGTAGGAAAGCTGTGGAGAGAAAAAAACTTGGCTGTCACAGATTTTACACGCTCACAAGTGTGTAAAATCTGTGGCAGAAGTGTTTTACTCTCCAAGCCTTTTTATGCCAATAGTTGATGAAAAAAAAAAAAAAAAAAAAAAAAATGGTTTAGTTGAATAGAACAGGTGAAATAGTTTATGAAGCATCAATGTGATTGTTCTTAAAATTCTTATCCATGCCACCACGATGTATTTTGTAAAAACAGAAATTTCGATGACACGCTTTAAACGTGTACTTAAACGCACTTGGATTTCACAGTGATAAACTCGTAATAGTAAGAGTATCAGTGAATTCCTAACTTTGGCTCATAGTTCTCCCAATTGTTGGGCGGAAAATTGGATGGGCTATCATCCGTGTCCAAAGAGGGACGGGATGGCTCGCGGTCCCAGGCGGGTCGCTCCGGTGGCCACTTTTGCGCCTGATTCGGATTGTCCTCGTCGTTGGCGATCGCAGGATAAGAGGGCCGCTCGTGCTGAATGGGACGCGGTCGCTCGGAGTACCAGGGCTTGCTCGAGCCCGAGCCGTCGTTGTCGGACCACTCGGGCCGCGTCAGTTTGTTTTGCCTATTCAAACGTTATTTTTATGCCACGCGGATTTTTGATCTTTCATTCATTAGCACGTTCGTTTGATTCCGTCACTTTAGATCAAACGTTTTCAATGTAACCTGCTCCAAGTAGTTTGAATACGATAATTTACTTGAAATCCAAATATTTCAAATGTGTAGAACAAAATTTTTTTCTTTTCTTTGAAATTTTAAATTTTAAATAAAAAAAAATCTCGAATCTAATTAGAGTCGGCCACTGTATTTAAAAATAATTTATTCAAAGTACAAACGTACTTAATGAACAAGTTTCAAGTTATTTTATCAAAAACAAATGTATTTTAAATAATTTACTCGAATACGATTGTATTTTAAACACTTGATCTGTTACAGGTGTTTAAAATATTTTATTTGATCTTAGCAATGAATCTTTCTTATATTCAATTGGATGTGCTATTAAAGTAAGTATTAGAGAATTTATCATTTATTTTGTTTAATTGACCAAAAATCTACTAATTTTAATCAAACATGCTTTTTGGTCAACTGAACATTCGGCCGTAAAGTTTATTAAGGAAAAAAAATTTACCGACTCCGCAAAATTTTGCTAAAAAAATGATGTTTTACCGAAAAATAATTGTTCTGGAAAAACAAAGTTCAAATAAACGCTACGCTTGACAAAAAGTTAATTTGAGGAAAAAGTCACACCATGGCTTGCCGGTCTCGTACGAAGCCGGTCTGGACGGATAGTCCGAGTTCCACGGCTTATTGAAGCTTGGCTTGTCCCAGGGCTTGTGTTCCGGCCACGGGCCCTGAGTCGTCGGGTTAGGCTGCCACTTTGATATTTTGCTCTTTGACCACGGCACCGCGTCCAGGGTCACCCAACCTGTGTTCCTGTCATCGTTGCCAACGTAAAACTTGTGCCTCTTTGACGTTTCATTGAATCGTGCCTGTGGTCAAATTTACAATTGATCGTTGGGTATCGATACAAATAGATTGTCAGTGTTTGCTTGTGCATAGCTTTCAGTGGGAGCTAGTTTCTTTCAACGTATATTTGAAACTGTTGGGAGGTTGGTTCCCTTTTTTTTTAAAAAAAAAGATCATAAAATTACTGGAACTTTCTCACACGAAAATTCATGTTAATTTTGAAAAGTACATGAAACTTTTTGTACCTTTATTACGATTCTTTAGTACTGCAAACATTTTTAATGTATACAGATTCCTACAATGTGCATATTGCAAACAAAAAATCGGTACAGCATCTGTTGAGAATCGGTGCTTTAAACTATTCACAATGCAACTTTGAGAATTGTATGTTCAAGTATTATTGTACATAATTATATGAATCATAAATTTGTCGTCCAGTAATTTATTGTGTCATTTATTTACGAATAAAGGCAGTAAGCCCTGCAAGGGAAATGAAGAATTATGACTTTGTTAAACTGTGCACAATGAACCGTGTAGGATAAAAATAAAATATGAAGAAAAAAAAACCCACCTAACGGCACTCACGAGCACTTGGAGATGTACGTATGAAAATCGAGTGCGAAACGTATTTGCGCATATTTTTTGTGACATTTATCGAATCGACCAATCCAACGAGCAAATTATTACCTTCGTGTGCACGCATGCACGAGCTTCGAATGCATCACTTGTTTCGTGATCGCTGGTATACGCGAGAATGAATAGTCACGACTTTGAAGAAAAAAAGTCCGGGGGAAAAGAGGGATGCCGCATGTGATTGTCGAGCCATGGAGAATTGCGAGTACAGTCAATTAGGTGAAAGGTGCAAGAAATATTGTAAGAGGGGAACACCATAGTTGATTATACTGATCATCAAAAGAAAGAATATCGATCACCTTCGTAAATCGTATACATATAGAACCAATACATATTTTAAAACGTGAAAATATTTGTAACTGAATGAACGATGAATTGCGCGTTATCGAAATGTTTGATGGGAAAAATAATGTTTTTTTTTTTTTTTAATTGTTTAGAACAAAAACTTCGAAAATATGACAAAAACTATTTAACAATTATTTTTTGATACGGAACATTACATAATGCTTACCTGCATTGTTATGAATATTTTTACGTTCATTTAATTTTAAAATGTGTATCGGACCTCGAAATATAAGGAAAAAAGATCATATTTCCAGAGTTATGTTACGTACGTTACTTCAAGAGTAGTCTTTACTCCTGATTTTTTTGCACAACTAGCTGTTAATAGATTAATCGGTAATAATTAATGAAATTGATCATCACCGAAGAAATACACTATATGTCATTTGAATTTTGTATTGAAAACGAACGTGTCGAATGATCATACCGGCTCGCGAAATCCATGGGGGATGGAAGCGTTGACATCCTTGTCGTTGATCTCGATGGCAATGGCTTCAAGATCTTGGTCGTCCTGATGATGTACCTTCGCGTCCTCGTCGTATCCAAAAATCGTCGTCTTCTCGGTGGTGCGCCTGATTTTGTCGGCATAATCTTCAAGGAAGCGATTAAGAACATTTGGGTCGAAGTTGGACTCGCGCCTCGTCGAAGCCGAGGTCCCTCCGGACGAACGCCTGATTTCTTGGTCATTCGAATTGTGGAGCTGGTCTCTTTGGGCGTAAAAGCGTGACGACGTGCGGATCGGCGCGTCGTTGTCGAGTACTGCTTCCGCGACGGCCAGCCACAGGACCAGCGCCAACAAGGGCGCTGCTCCCTTTGGCAGCATAATCTGTAATCTTTCGTGGTATAAACAATTTTTTTTTTGTTTTTTCGAGGTGACAATATCTTGGGACTTTTTTTACGTATAAATATAGCAAGGGAAAAATTATCTGTGCCATTAACAACGGAATTCTTGTTAGATAATGATTTTATGAAGGTGTTGCAACTCTCAATCGAGCTGCTTATGTTGCCACCCTATTGAAAATTAGAAAAAAAAAAATTATACATCCAACGATAATTAATTCGTATACTTGGCTGTGACCGAAAATAAAAGCGTGAGGACTGAATTAAGTCTTTTTTTATGACTATTTGTTTCTATTTCATCGAGTTAAAAGAAACTATGACACTTAATGAAAATCATAGCTAAAACTAGAATTTGTGAGACTGGTAGGAAAGATTTATACGAAATGACAGTTTTTCTCCTTCATTATTTATATACGTTGAAATCGGCAAAATACATGGTTTATGCGAAAAGTTGGAAAAACGTTCGTTTCAAAACACCAATTAATGCGAATATCGTCTATTACAGCGCTCGGTATCGCGAAGAGACTTTCTCGAGCTTATTTATTTATTTTTTTTTTTTTTCAACGAGAACGCGCTCATGTATGTCGGATGCATGGCTAATTATCGATACACTTTCTAATGCAATTTCGCGAAATCGCTTGTTTTTCAACTTTCTTTGGTATTAAGTTTAAAATTGAATTGCACCTGATTACGTTTTTCCGTTGGAAATTTTTTATTTCTATGATGAATGTAGTACATCAAAAATTCAAATACATATACATTATTCAGTGAAAAAAAATTACTGGCTCATTCCTCATCAAAGCCGGTTTGTTTTCAAAATGTTTTAGTTCAAGTTCCCGGAAAATTTATTGATAAATAATTTGTATTTTCAAACTTTTTCTTTCACTCACCAATCCATAATAAAAAAAAAAAAAAAAAAAAAAATAAAAATAACTTAATGAACGAGCAAAACGTTCCCCACCGATGAAACCAACTGTAATGAAACGACTGAAAAGCTTAAACCAACGTAATAAACGACCGAACCCATAGTCAAATTTAAGAAAAAAAAAAAAAAAAATTTAATTAAATAAAAAAACAGCATTTACATACCGTCAACTGGCTCCTGTAGTTTTCCCTGCCCTTCAGCAGCAACTGGTCACATAAAAGCGAACAGCAACGACGTCCAGTCCTCCGATCTCCTCTTCTTCCGCTTTTCCCAAAAACAAACAAACAACGAACAAAACTTGTTTCCCCTTTTCACGGTGTCCGCGACCCACGTACCCGCACGCATACACCCTCCTACTAGTCCTGGGCGCTGGGTAACGAAAATTATCACCAAGCCAAGTGGAACGATGATTCGAGGTGAGGAAAAAAGAATGGGACTTTTTAAAAAAAAAAAAAAAGGGACGAGGTAGACAGAGGGAGAAATTGACCTCGACCGTTCAAGGCCCGAGATGGCTCTGGCACCGGAGACGTTGGCCCCGTTTGCTTTAAATCTAGATCCCCACCTCGGCGAGCGAGCGTGCACCGTCTCTTATACACGGCTGTGCTCTCCTATACGACGCCGGACAGGCTGTATGTGGCCTGCATGTTGCGAATCCATGCTGTGCTTCCTTAAGTATTTCGCTCTCTCTCTCTCTCTCTCTCTCTCTCTATCTCTTTGCTCTTCGTGTAATACAAGAAGTGCAGCCAAGCCGGCTGAGGAGTCTCTCTTGTCGGTCCATTTTGACTCGTGAGCCTCGAGTGTGCTACTGCGAGTTGCATGTAGAATATGTAGTTTCCCCCCACCCCCTCACGATTCGCATGCTCGCAAGTCACCAAGATTAAATTGGCTTTAGTGATTATCGGTTCGCCCATCTCAGTCAATGGTACTTTTCATTTTTTTTTTGCTTCGAAATTTTTCGTTGATAAAAACAGAAATACTTAATTTCCAAAAGTGACACGTCAGGTGTACATGACTTCTAAATGGCAGTGTAATTCTAAAATTCGATGGTAAATTAAATTTGTCTATACCAACATCTACTTGGTAAATGGTAAATCACGCTCATTTTTGGAACGTATTGTTGTTTCAAAATAACTTTTTTACCAAGAAATTGATTAAAGAGTTCATCAGATCTTGAGACAACGACAAAAGTAGTATGACAGAATGCTTTCGTGTCAATAATATTATCGTCATTATTTAGAAAAATACATCATTTGTAAACAGTCTCAGGTTGGACGGGATTTTGAAGAAATGAAAAAAAAAAAATATATATATATAATGTAGCACACCATCGTTTTAAAAGTAACCCTATTAACAATATTCACGCATGATATGACAATTAAAATTTTATTACCTCCACCGTAAGCTATGATAATTAATTTTGATTCAAATTGATGCTTTATATAAATTGAGTCAACGAGTCACGCACGACTGAAGGATCAACTACATACATGTATATACATTCAGTCAGGCGGGCAAAGCAGTTTTATGATATGCGAAAGGCAATTACCTCTCGCCCAAGTGCCATTTTATCACGGCTCCTCATCTACGGCATCCTTCCACTTTTACCCGCACGGGAAATCGAATGCGTTTTTCATCGTTTTATTTTGCGTTTTTCCACTCTCTCGCCAACTTGCTCCAAATATCCTCGTCTTTTCCTTTTGTCCCTCGCCTCAGTCGGAAAGTGAATTTGATTCCAATTTTGTTTTCAGTTCATCGAAACTATACGGACCTTTTAATGAGCCCCGCACACTTGGTGAGGATTATACAATTTGCGAGGTCCAACTTGAACGGTACTGTTAATATTATTTCAAACTTCCAATGGAAATCCACTCCATTTATTTATACGGTACGCACCGTTAGGCTAAAAAATGTTGTTATCGACGTAATCGTCATAAAGTTTGAATTAGCTTTCAAAAATTACGTACCACTGATTTTATCGCGTAACACGCGTTTTCTTGGAGCGCGTACGTATGTTTTTATTAATCACGAAATTGCGAAATCCTTACGATGTGCCGTTTCTTGAAAATAACTCGTTTTTCGTTGTTCAACACTGGCTTTGGGTGATCAGCATACTCCGAGGATGTTCAAGTTTTTGCTAAAGTTCCCCTGAGCGAGCTGTGTGAAGCACATGGCGTGGGTTCAGTCTAGCGTAAAGCAAGAATCAAACATATAAGGTGAAGTACGTCATGACAATAAAACTCAATTTCTTCTTACTCGGCAGAAAACTCAACAATACATTTGGCCGACTGAGCCACTGAGGATCTACTATTTATAAAAGGAGTAACACAATCGTCTAGTTTTGTTTGGGCAAGGGATTTTCGTGTAAGTAGTTTTGACTAGATTTCAGCGAACGTTAAAACATAAAATGCTGTATATTTATTAAGTTGCGGTAAAAAAAACAGAATATGTGCAAAACAGTACTGTGTAGTATAATTATAAGCCTACAAACATTTTTGCAGGAGCGCCCAGTAGAAGGTCCCACGAGTGGCACTCACATTTCCACAAAATTAACACCTTCAAGCTATGAAAACCCTATGACCCTATTATCTAAGCTCTCAAATTCCATAAGCCCGTTGTAACCCCCAGGGTCTTGTAACACTTAGATATAACTTGAGAGGTAAAATTATTTGTTCGAATGAAAGAAGTCGCTCACAAAAAATAATAGAATTTTTTTTAAGCTAACAGTAGTTCCCCAGGTTATATGGTTAAAGAGTCTGGTGTTGCAGAGTTACGGAATTAAAAGCTCCTACAGCTTGAGATGCTCCAAGTTTCTTCATCATTTCCAATCGTCCTCCCTTCGACTTTAGCTCAGCCGATCGAACATTTGCCGTCCCAACTTTCAACTTTGTCTCTGCTTTTCTCTCATATTGTCTGCTTCAAGGATCGGTAGCATTGCGGTAGGATCTCTTGAGGTGGAGGTTTTTCATGGGTACGGGGGTGGAGGCTGATGTACATATGGATCCGTATTGATAAAAAATATGACATTTGTCAACTCGTAGGTGTCTTTTAGAATATTATCTCTTTCTCACTATTAAAAAAAAAAAAGGATACTGGGTTATAGGATATTACGTATTTAATGTCCACGAGTAAAAAAACTAAACTTTTTTTTGCGTGATTTCTACATAGGAATAAACAAAATTCTAGACAACTTGCATGATTATTTTAATAAGTTGGTGTTGCACACTCGGACTACTAAACTCAATGTGACGGACTTCTAAAGTCTATGTGTGGAAAACTTTACTAGACAATTTTTTTTTATTCTCCCCATCTTACGAGTATTCATAAATTTTCCTTTCACTCGGTATCACTCGTTTGTCAATTTTATTTCCCTCTCACCTCGACACACGCTTTCGACAAGCGTTTAATTTCAACAAGATACGCATTACCCGTCTCCAGGACAGCCTTTGTTCCGTACGTCCACCAACAAGGGAAATGCGACACGTGAGGTTGCGTGTGATTTTTTTTTCCTTTCAAATTCCAACTCAACATTTATTTGAAGCACTAATATAGATGGGGTGTCATCTCGTGAGCACATAGTTTTTTCTTCGATCTGAAAGAAAGTTTTACATACTTTTCTTGTTTTTCCGGCAAAAGTAGTTCACGGGGATAGTTAAAACGATCGTACGAAGTGCTTGAAATAACAAAAACAGTTTTACTGTCGAGGTTGTGGTTTGTATGGGTTTCGGGTGGAAAGTAAAGTGGAATAAATAAAAAAAGTCAGAAACAATTTTTGCGCGGGAGCTATGGTTCGTTGACGCTTTCGACTTTTTCTGAGACGAAGCCTTAGGAATAGGAGTCGGCAAAAAGTGTGACGAGTAGTTTTTTTGAGTTTGATCAACTTTTGGATATCCGTTTGGGTGTATCTATAGTTGCAATTTAGAAGATTTCTGTTGAAGAATATCCAAGAAGGTACCAACTTAGACCTTTTATTATTTTGCCATCAATTCAAACATCATAAGGACCATGGCTTTCAGGTATTTTTTAGGACCTTTTTTCGAATGGGAACAAGAACAATAACAGCAAAATAAACATTCGTGTCCGAAAAAATTTTTCATCTATACCAGAATATCAGCGATGAAGTACAAAATTTGTGAGCAAAAATAATTTTTCCCAGTTTTTCGAAGAGAATCTGTACGGGTACCTTTTCGCTTGTAACTGGCGATACGATAATTTATCTTTTATTTTTAATTGTTAATTAAACAATGTATAAAACAAAGGAATGAATAAAATAATTGTCACTGGGAAAAGAGAGAAACAACACGCTCTCCGTCTTTATGGTCGCTTAAATACAGTGACATTAAAGGAGTGTAACACAAACGAGGAAATTTTCAGAAATCAGATAATACAAATAACGAGCTTTTTTTCACCTTAATTTTGCGCTCAAAAGTCTGCCGTCATGTATTATTGTACATCCTAAGATCTTGTCAACTGTATCAGTAGAAAAAGAAAAAAAAAAGAAAAAGAAAAGTGTGGTCACGAAATCCCCGCCGCGTGTATCGTTAAAACTGAGAAAGAAAGAGAGGGAAAAGAGGGACAGGCAAAACGAGAGAAAGGAGTGTGAAAAAACGAGGGATACAGGAAAACTAAAGCAGAGCAAGAAAACGCGACGAAAAATGCGGCACACCAGTTTCACTGCCACTATAAAACACGAAGGGGTAAGCACCGCCAAACAATGGCAAGCGATGGCTGCAATGGTAAATCATCTCTGTCTCCCGTTCGGCTGCGCTGCACCGCGGCGTTTTCTCGTCCCACTTTCCTCGGGTGCCCATTTAAATCCGCAATTACATGTATATATATACACACTCCCGCTCCCGCTGCTGCTTATCCTTTCACGCCTCGCTCCCGTGCTCTAAGAGACGACTTTTATCTCAATTTGGTTAATTTTTTTTTTCCTTCTTCTTCTTCTTCTTAGGCTATCAACTGCTGCGCTCGTGATAAACCGAATTTACCATTATTTCTGTGCCATTTTTTTGGACTATAATTTCCATTGAACTACTTCGCAATACATCAGACGGGGAATACTAAAAATACTGTGTCATAAGGAAAATTATTCTACATTGTAGTATAATCATTTCTTCGGAATTTCATCGAATGGGTGTTGTCCTGAAGATTGAAAATTTTATTCAGCTATAATGTAATATTACATGCAGAAAATGGAATTTTTTATGTTTATATTAAAAACTTAAAACATACATATTGACGCTTTTATTCAAGTCATTCTAATAACGGCGTGTTTTAAGTACATAAAAAAAGATCGAACGTAACAAGTAGGTGGCGTTATTAATTATGTATTAAAACTCAGAAAATTTTATCGAAGAAAAAGAATTTAACAGCTCCAAGACTGCATGACTCTAAAAAAATTGAAATCGTTTTTTTGTACTTGAATATATTTTCGGTGCATATATAGCCAAAAAACAATGTAGATATAAAAAAAAAAAAAATAAAAAAAAAACTTTTGACCATAAATAATAGTTA
>NW_019379577.1:3344371-3366907 GCF_000648655.2 Copidosoma floridanum | reverse complement strand
TTTTTTTTTTTTTTTTACTAATTTTAAATACTTTCTCCAATTTTTAAAGTAAGAAGGTAGATGTGAAACAATAAATAAAAACTTTTAAAAAATACATTTTTTCTACAACTTATGTTTTGGATCCCTGCGTGGTCAAGGAAAGTTTCAAGATATTGTTTTATAATACACATTCACATCTGAAATGTGACTAATACAATCTGAACAATAATAATTTACAAGAATATTTAGAAAACTGATACAGTAGTACTAACAACGATGAGTTAAAATAATTTTGATAATTCATACGAATACAGTTACACTTTTTGCTTCAATAAAAAATACAGCGGTCGTACTTTAGATTTAATTTTTCACACAAAAGCCGCTTGTTCAGCCCAAAAAACACAACATACATGTTTCTTTAACAAAGTATAAATCATTCAAATACTCTATTTTGTTTTTAATTACCATATAATTTTATAATTTAACTGGTTTTATTGTTCATACTGAAACTTCCAACTTGACCATTTAATTATTGATTCCAATTGATACGCATTAATAAATGATATTTGAATGACATCAGTCGATTGCACATTAATTTTATTTATAAATGGCCAAGCAATGATTATACGAATTGCCCATCAGTACTAAGGATCACTACGATATCTCTACACTATAGTTTTCTACATACACGTGTATTATACAATTTACATAGCTAAATTAATGCTCTGTGCGATTGATGGTGAGGTGATGATTGATCCAACACAGTATCGAGAAAATGACGATTATTGAAGCTTGTACAGCACCAACGACAATTAAATCAGCCGATAAATCGTTTTAAGAGCTTCTGTGAAAATTTTCAATTCATGTGAATACACACGTATACGTTCGAGTGGTAATCGTAACGAGACGCAAAGATGCGCTCTGATTTCCAGCGACCACATGGTGTCACGAGTCCTAGACCAACGCATCCAGAAGCTGCGAGCGATAGAAAAAAAAAATAAAACAACGAAAATCTTTGATCAAATGACACTTGGTGCAACCAACAGCTGCGATTGGAAAGCCGTAATTAACGACGGCCCGCAGGATGTCACGGGGCGCTCGTCAAATCGGTTAGAGGTTTGTCGCGCGTCACGCGCTAATTACGACATTTCCCTCTCTCTCTCTGTTGCACGCCCCTCGTCGTCCCTCCCACGAGGACGCAGCCTCTGCTCCATATAACCGAGCGAAGAAGGAGCCCCCGAGGATGCCTTTGTTCTCGCCTGGCTTCGTCAAAAACCGACTTTCACCGCTTAAGAGGCGCGCGAGTCGTAAACTCTCTCCGTCTTTTTCTCTTTCTCTTTCCGACTTTTCGTGGACGTTTTTGCACGGGTTTCCATATAGCGAGGGCACGGAAGGTACTTCCGATGCTTTTGAAAACCCTATAGAACGAGCATCGGAGTCGTGCTCGCAAAAATGTGGCTCTTGTCCTTGTTAAGAGGCAAATGGGGCCGTGGTGTGGAATACACGAAATGGTAATCGATCGTGAGAACGATTGGCCATTTTTGCTTTGTATTGGGCACGTGAAACGATGAATTTGACTTTTGGTGGGCGTGTAATGTTCTTTTCGGTCCACTTTATCGAATGTGCATACGATGTACTCCCTTGAATCGAATGAGTGGAAAATCTACAGGTATAGTCAGTATACACTGATTTTTCAGTAAAAGATCACAAAAGTTTTAGCTAACCATCACTAGATAACCAGATAAATTCAAAGTTTGCATAAATTTATTTTATCGTCTCCTTACTTGATTTCTAATATAATTCAATTGATGAATTCACTAATATAATCTGTGGAATTCCACTGGTTCACTGGAGTTCAAAATATTATGGTTTTTCATAATTTTTGTAGATGAGCACACGATGATATTTTAAAATGATGAATGGTCAATATTAGTTTTCTCAGTTTCGCTGACAAGTAACCCTAATTGATTTGACTTGAGTTATACTAATGGAAGAACGTTTAACCGATCATCACAGATCACATCGCTATACATCTGTTGAAGTATTTATATTTGACTTGATGAAAATAAGCGAATTGATCGTCAAGGCTGTTGATTTGATGTTGAACTACTTTTTGTTTTTTCAGTAATTTATTGATCATTGAACTTTTTGTTCATGAACAGGTTTTTTAAATTATACGAATATTGAAAAATGTTTGGCGTCCGGAATGTTGTTGAAGCATCGTGCAAAATAATAAATTTTTTTGGATGAAAAAGTACGCCTTATTCTGTAATCTTAAGCGCAAGGCAAAAGTTAGGGAAAGCGTTTCTTGCACTCTGGAATTCGTGCCGATTTATTCATCCACGGCGGTTTCCCATTGGTAACGACCGCGATGACCCTCTTCAGAGTATATTTTTGCACCACGGACGATTGGTTGGAGTTGATATATCATTGTTTTACCTCATTAACTTCGGAAAATGAGAAATGAGAATTGAGAATCGACCTGTGAAGAAAGGGAGAGAGAAAGCTTGGTAATTTCGTCCTATACATGTCGTGGAGGACTGGTTTCGCGTTGCTTTCCGCCTCTTGTACTATTTTTTACTGCACTGCATTTTACTTTGTTTTATTTTATTTTATTTTTTGTTTTTTTTTTTGTTTGGGAGGCTCCCAATTTTCATAGGCATATAAGTAGGTGACAAGTTTTTAAGACTGCTTTTCGGCTAACGAGCAATAAAAATGTTATTTGTCTTCATCTGTCATCGTTACCATATATGATCGATCCAATGCTCCTTTAGCCAAACGCTTGACAGTTTCAGTGTATCACATTGGGTAGATAAAGATGCTGTTTCGATTCTTAGTGGGATAGTCAAGAAAACGCGACTATTTCAAACCTTGTATCAATAACCACTTAATTTTGAAGAAAAACAGAGAGAGCGACAGAGAGGCAAACAAAAATGGAGCTCTGTTCCAGGCTAACAAAGTTGTTAAGTCACGATTTTACCTGATCGTTATTGCGAGTTATCGTTAAGTTTTATATTGCAAATTCTGTTAGTTAAAATCATTTAAATTTCTTATTCGACATCAAAAAAGAAAAAGTTGTCCAAACAAATTATGCGTCGTGATTAGAATCTCTTATTTTTGCAATTTTTCTTCTATAAGATGAAAAATTTGAATCTCTTGCAGTTGATGTAATTCATAAATCTATTTGTTTATTTATTTATTATTTTTCTTTTTGCCTTATTGTACAGTCTCATATGATAGAGATAATTCGATAAAAAGAGAATTTCTTCAAACCAATAGTAGTTACAGAAATTCCTAAAAATATTTTAAATAAGAAATACTATGTTTTTACAGATGCAAAGTTTATTTATGTCCATTATTCGTGTTTATCATTGATGTCCTTAAGACTGACCAAATTGATACCACAATAAAAGTGAATATATACCGATAAACCCAGCATTAAGAAAGTGCACCGAAAGATGATAACAATTATGCAAGATCGTAGAAGTAAAACCAGCTTATTTATCCGCTTATTCTGTTAAAACGAGCCCCTACAGATCAACAATTTCACTGACATAGATTTTCTCTTCTCATCTTCATCTTCATCGTTATATTATTGAACACTCCAGTAAATAACATTAACTTGATTACCATTACAGTAACTGTGAATAGTATTGTAAATAGGGATATCTTTATTATGGTCATGGGTTTGGAATTCACCCTAATCGTCACACGGTTGACATTTTCTCTATAACTGACCATAACAAAGTTTGAATGGATCTATTGGACGCAAAAAAAATGTTCTCTCTGCAAAGGATCCCAAGGCAAATCCAACAAATCATAAAAATATCTTTTTCCTCCATTCAACGCCGTCTACTTTACTCCTTGTGACAAAATATGACTATGCCTTGTGTAAGAACTCCATAATCATCAATATGGCGATCCCGTGTTCAGTGTTCAGACCCCATCGAAAGGATGCATGCAAAATATTGAACATGTCCATCCGGACTCACTAAATAAAACACCGAGATACCAACACACGACGGAAGCCGTGTCTAATGATAACCACGAACGTAATCATTGTATTCAAGCCCATGAATCTCAGCCCATCGCACATAATCCATCCACCTTCGAACGGGGGAAAACGAGTTATTGTCGTCACCATCGATGTGTTCATGATACCGTCTTTGTTGTGTCGAACAATTACCAAACCAACCTTCATGTCTCACAACACAACAAAGGAAATAAGAAAGAGAGAGATGGCCGGTTATATAGAACATTGTCCTGCGCACAATATATGTATAGATGTAACTGAGAGTCGAACGAGCCTTCTCTCTGGTCGGCTCACTGCGGTCTAGCCAAGAGACCGGAAATCAGGGTCAACAAAATAAGCCCTACTACTTATTACTATGACAAAAGGTGCGGCTGGCTGTTACAAGAGTATCGGTATGAGGCAGTGGTGGTAGTAATATGGTGATCACCATGGATGCAACGAGTGAAAACGTGCTCTCTTGGAAGCCTGGGTGATAAATCGGGTCGATTGTTCACTCGAAGGTGATGAGGCTGATGGATACTTAAAAGTAAACGTAAACGGGTATCAGTTGTTTATATAATGCGTAGCCGGTGATTGGGACACTTACTTCTTCAGTTATGGATTTTCCTGTGTACAGATATATATGTGACAGCGAGGTAGGACTTAATCGTCCACCGGGAACGGAAGTGGAACAGAGGCACTGCTGCTGATGTACCATTGCTTTCGCTTTTTTCTCCTTCGTTATGGGTCACGCTTGGGTTCACATCTTGACTGCATCCACAGTCGAGTCTTGACAACCATTTTTTTTTTTTTTTTCTTTCTTTCTTTTTACGATTATTACGAGCTTTGTTGCAACTGTCGACTTTGACGAAAAGACTCGGACAGCTGAAACTTTTTATCCTCATGATTTTCGTCGTAATCGAATGAGCCAACAGTTGTAGAACGCGTTGGAAATCCACCACAACATCTGGTCCCGAGATGAACCGGGAGAGATACCAACGGATGATCAATTTTCTAAAATGAATACAGATTTGGTCATCAGCTGGAGGTCTATACAAACTTGCTGGAAAATAGCAGTCGTAAAAAAAAAAAAAAATTGCTACTTTCCGCTCCTATTCCGTTAAACGTAGTAATTTGAACTGAACTCCGGAGCCGCAAACTATATACGTACGTGTGTACACATGACCCCTTGAGGTTGACCGACTGCGGACGCTTCATAGAATCGGGGCTACGTAAGTCTGAAAATCGCAGAGCCTCCGGCGCTTCGTGTACAGTAGACGTAACAATGTTTCTTTTCCAAAGTGTATGTACTAACGAAGGAAAAGGACGAAGGAAGAGAGCGAAGGAAAAATACTCGCTTGGCACGAAATCGGTCCGTGTAATGCTGCTCTTGATAGTCTCGATATCTAAGACACATTTTGTCCTGTTGCCTTGGATTCGCAAGAGATTTTGCACTCTCGTGGACACTGCTCTGAGAGAAGGATTTGTTAGTAATTAACTTCATATGTTAACTGTTAAGATTGATCAGCTTTAAAAGACAGCACAATGAGAAAACAAAACCATTTAAGAAGGCAAGAGTGGACGATGCAAATTCTAAGAAAAAAAATTGACTCTGAATTTTAAAGATTTTTTGTGCATGTTTCAATATTTTAAATAGATTTCAGCCTCTGCTTTGTTAAGTTTATTTTTGTTTTTTATTTTAAAGAGTTTACTTGATGTTTGCAAATGACTTCAAAGTTTCTATACGTAGCTGGTAAGAAATACATTAAATTAAAATTTTTTTAAAAATGAAACGAAAAACGTTTGCATAATTTGTTTTAATATTATATTTTATTAAAACTCTATAATAAAGCAATTAAAAATTCTTCAAAATTTAAATATTACAGAATTAATTTTCATGAGAAGACTAATTGATTAAATTAACATTGGTGATACAAAACTTTGTGAGGATTTCTGTAAAGTTAGGCCAATAGTTTGGGAAACTTAGCAAAAGTTGAATTTCAACGTTCATGACTCATATTTAGGGGTGTTAAAAAAAAATTTTCGAGGAACTTACTACAAACTTAATATAACTTCATTTAAACTTCGTAATTTTTTGAAGAAAAAAGTTTGATTTCAATGACGTTGAGAAAAACTTTCAATTAAGTTTGGCAAACGTTTTCCCAAGTTTTGATAAAGTGTGGGAATGGGTCATTGGAAACCTTAAGAAACCTTTTTGTGTACTAAACTTAAAAAAAAGTTTTTCCAAACATGCTTTTTGTTACGCGGGCATGTATAATACGTATCTCGAAACCATACGTATTGTAATAGTTAAAATACCAATATTTCATTACAATGTTTTACCACATTTAAAATATGTAAGTGAAATAGAGGACTGGACATAATCTTGTTGTATTGTCAATGCACAATATATTGTATTAATGATATTATGGAGTAGTAAAAGTATTAAGAGATGAAACACACAGAAATGAAAAATAATATTTTATATATATATATAGCAGTGTTCAACGTAAATATGGCACGTTAACTATTAACATGCCCTTGTGTGGGGCAGTTAGAATTTAAAAAAGTTAGAAAGAGCATGTAAACTCATTTTCTGTTAACATACTTGTACGTTGATAGTTAACAAAAGCTAATTTTAAGCTTCAAGCTGCTGGCCATGAGTCTTGTTGACAAAATATGTATGTAAAGTCACAAAGTCACGGATAATATGCCGTGAAAAAATTAAGGTTTTTGAGAGCACACCGATCAAGATTATCTAAACATTGACGGTCGTATCAAGTGATCATGCTGATGTGAATTATTATTTGTATGGAGTGAAAGGTAACGAAATTATATATTTATGGTATTCAGAGTTACACTATAGGTATCAAAAATCAGTCCCCACGAAGAAATTTTCAAGCTTCGCTAAATTTTTGCGAAATTTCATGTTTGGACAATCGTTAGCTATATAAACATGGATAATGAGAAAATTCCAAACTTGGGGTTTTGCTGGGGTAGATGGGGGCTCGAAACTTTCAAGCGAAGATCCATTAATACAGTATTACTGTGAATAATTTAATAACCGTTAAATTTTGTGGTAAACTTCTTTCGTTTTCTCCGTTGTTTGAAAACTTTCATTGTACTATTTTGAGAAAACTAAAGCAACTTGTGGGAGAAAGTTCAAGAGATGTGGCAAATAATTACAGTGACTGTCAATTTTTATGTGAGAATCGTGGAGACACTTTAATTATTTTAAATATACACGTTGATATGGTGCTCCACTTTCAACTAGTGAGTATAACATGTGAAAACCGTTTCGGCAATTAGATGACAAATTCGTCAAATACAAGATTGGAGGTAGATGATGGTTTTAATAGAAATAAATATTTTTTACTTGTGAAATTTTATTTTAGTTTTTAGAGCTTAAATCGTGGCTTTTCGCTTTACGATTTTTTTTAATTGTGAAAAAATTTTGCGTATAAAATTTGACATTAAGTTGGTTTCAGCAAATGTTGCCGTTGAGTATAAAACATACGTTGTTATACAGTTAGCTTTTATGTGTAATTTACGTACACTATCGCGGTTATTAATAAATTATTTTTAAAATGAATAAATGCTTTCTCTTTCAGAAATATATTCATGAGTGCTTATTAAAAAAAAAAAATGTTTAACTTATGAAAGTACCGCATGGACTTTTAATAAACCGCAACGTGGACACCTTCTGCCTCTGATCGAATATTTCGGCAAAATTAAAGGTTTCATTGTCATTAATTTTTATTTTTTCACTTGACTCTACGTTACTTACTTACATTGTATTAAATTTCATAAATCTTCGTTGCTGGATTTTACGTGTACTATCCCTACCTCTGCCATCTTTTCCCTTTTTATTCTCTATCCACTTATCGGTCTCGGCTAGGACTTGGGGGACAATACATGAATAATTTGAATCGTTTTCATTTCTTTTTCGGCTTGGATGTGACGTAATGTAATATTTTCTTGTACCAAGAGTGAAAGTACCATATTTCTACGCAAGTATAAAAAAAATCACATTCCCTGCTCTTACAAAGAGGTGTTTCATCACCCTTGTCCTCTACTTGGAAGTTGATATTAATTTTAAGGATCTTTCGAAAGATAGAAGTTGGGCAAAAACGTCATTTTTTCAGCCCAGAAAGAGCAGAAAAATTGTTCGCGTAACTCAAAAAAAAAAAAAATAAAAATAAGACTTTTCTTTTTGAGCGTTTATTCACAAGTCAAACCCAGGAGGCAAAGTACATCTTTCCTCACCAGTTGCATCATAAACTATCTGGACACTCTGGGCACGAAGTTCAATTTTTTAATACCATGTAACGTAAAGTATCAAGTGACCCACGGACACAGGGAGCTGCAATTTTAAACGGAACCTTTAAAAGAAACAAAAGCATATATCACTGTCCGTAATGCGTTGAATTTCAAACAGAAAAATTCTGTTAAAAATTGAACAGGCTTCACATGATTCACGCAAGTTACATTTGACAGACATGTCTAGTTAAAAATACCCAAATGTTGTGCATTTCAGCCTCGTGCTGCAGTCGATATCCCATTCAGCTATACGTAACATCCTTTGTTGTTCGGACCAAAACACCCCCCCTCACCTCCGACACCACGGTGGAGATACACCTGGGCGACAAGAGGCGCGGCGGCGTGAAAAAACAGGCGAGCATCGCCCGTAAGAGCTACCCTATCTAACGACCGCGACAAAAGAGGGACCATTAACGGCGGATCAGCGGCGGCGGGGCTCGAATAGAAAACCTCCGGGAGGTCGCCCCTCCAGCCCTTCCAAACGGAAAAATGGAATAAAAAAAAAAATAGAAAACGAAACTCTTGGCTTTCGAAAGCGCACGTGTATACATCGTATTACACGCTGCTCCTCCCCCGCTCCTTGGCGTTCGGGGAGCAAGTCCGACGACTCGCTCGCGCCTCTCCCTTTCTTTCGAGGAGCCGATTGTCCGTCGTTCATTGCGGACGGACACCGCGAGGCTCGCCACCTCCCGTTACCGTGCTCTTCCTTGTTGTTGTTTTTTTCTCCACATCTGCCGACTTGGAACATCGGAGGATCGCAGCATCTGTAACCGGCACGTGCCTCGGCTGAACAACCGATCGCGGGATGCCGACGATTACCGGCTCAGTAGTCGCGGCTGCCGTGGTGTCGGTAGTGGTGCTTTTTGCGGGCAGCGGAGGGCTCGAGGTTGGAAAGACCGTGGCGGCCGCCAACGGTTCGAGGGAGGACGTCGGCGAAGATGCGCCCGACGAGTTTTTCGATCGGCCGGGGAACGTGTTCGAGCGCGCCTCGTCGAAGTAAGGCATTTCTCCGTTTGCGCGTAACTTTTGCCTCGGGACTGTTTGCAAGGGGGTACGGGCTTTTTTTTTTTGCGCCTCTCGGGATATACTGTAATTTCTCGTGCGCGTGTGTATTCGAGTGTAAGATGTCCCCGTTGCCTCGCCCGTTGCTGCGGTGCTGGTTTGATTCACTATAAATTGTTGCGGCGATTTGCTCGATTTAAGCTTTCTTCGTCTCGTGTTTAATAAGATTTTTTTTCAATGGTTTGCTGATTAAAAAAACAAAAAAAAAACAAAAAAACAAACAAACAAACAAACAAAAAATTGCGGGTATTTTTTCATTGATAAAATTAAATTGATTTTCACGCAACACTTTGTGCGCTCATAACAACGTTAAAAGTGAACTTTGGTTAAAAAATAAAACAATACAACATACAAATTAGACGGAAAAGGTTGTGAATAAACAAATCGAGAATTTCCCAGGTGATTCTTTCATGAGTTGATAACAAAAAGAATAAAAAATAAAATACGGTCAGATATTCTTAATATAAGGTTACAATACCCCTTTAAATTTTAGTGGCTTGACAAATATGAATCCAAGATAATGATAGATGGAAAGTGAACTTTGCTTTTGTGGAAACTAAGTTTTTCTTTACTGAAATTTGTAGTCTAATTATTTATTCACTTCAAAAAACTAACACAATAAAACTTATGCAATTTTAAACGTACTGTCATCTCGAAATACATATGCTCACGGATACTTAATCGAAAGATATTGGTACAAACAGGTACATTTTCATTTCCTATGCGAGCATCAACTGCTGGTATTTGACAGGTTAAACGCAAATTTTACATAATCATCCCCGCAAACTTTTACATTGGATATAAATGTCATGATATAAAATTTTTAACAAGTACTTAATTTTTTTCAACAAACAATATTTACAAATGACTGAAATTTAAATATCAATTTGATAGTTGGCCCTATACTCGGGAGTAACCATTAGTATACGTAAATAAATAGATAAAAATAAACTCAAAAATAAATAAATAAAAATTAATCAAGAAGTGAAATGTATAAATAACAAAACAAAAAAATTTTTATTGAATTGAATTAAATAATTGGTGAAAAATAAAAAAAATAAAAAAAATGAATATAGGTCAAGTGAAAAAAAATCGGCAATAACACTCAACAAAACAAGTCGATTTTTTCTTTATTTTTTAAATGTTTTGGCTGTCTCAATACCTGTGATCTCGAATAAACTAATAAATCTGCCAGAAATATCGAGCGATCTCTGAAAAAAAAAAAAAAAAAAAAAAAAAAAAAAAAAAAAAAAAAAAAAAAAAAAAAAAAAAAAAAAAAAAAGTAGTACATAGCAATCGTGTTTCCCCTCGAGCGTAGGATGGAAGCGGATCAGGAGAACAAGAGAAACGTGACTCTCGTCAACAACGAGACGACCGAGTCGGGATTCATGCCAAGCTTCCATCTCGGCTCGATCGGTATTTTCCCAGCCACGGTGATCGAACTGCCGAGCGTGAGCAACAACAGAACCGGCACCGGCATGCGACCGGGTAGTGAGACACCTGCTGTCAAGAGCGATTCGCAGGCGATCGGTAAGGTCTTAGCTGCCTCTAACCATCCGTTCAACGATGTACGCACTATCAAGGTATATGCAGCGATATCTACTTTTTTCCCCGCGAATCTACCATCTAGTCTACCTTACCGATTTCTCGTTTTCGCGATCGTTTTGATGTAATCTCACATTTTTTCCCGATACCTTCATGCTGGACTTTTTCATATGGTTTATAACTTGTATGGGGTCTTTTTTTCTGTTAACCAGGCAGCAAAGAAGCAGCTATGTTTGTTTATTGCGTACTTTGTGGTATCGGTAAGGTAGAAATTCAAAGTGTACTTAAACCATAACTTTTTCTCTTTCTTTCATTTCTTCAAGAGCAAAAAATGCATTTTATTACGTGGAACGAAAAAAGTCTTCGTTGACTTTCTAATTTACAAAAACAACCATACATTCATCATTTTTGATCATCATTAAAATGCACAGCTAAGCAACAATTTTCACTTTTCATTAATTTCTTCGACAACTGCCATTATCGCTTGGACGATACAACCCATGTACTTTATTGTTGTTTAATTTTCAAAATAAGTATAATGTGGTTGCTCGTCGATGAAATATAAACTTATTAACTTTTTTTGCTACTACATCCTCTTCCGAATAGTTTGAAAATGAAAATGCAGATCAGAACAAACAGTCTTCCTACCGGCCATCGGAAAAGATCGAAAAGTTTGTAAAATTCGTCGAACAAGCCATGCAGCAGTACCAAGAGAATTTCGGTGATCGAAGCAACCATAATCACCAAGATCCCAATAATTATCATCACCATTTTCACGGCGTCCCCATAAGCGAGACACCTTACACCGGAGACTATCCTCACCGGGAGTATCACTCCCATGATCACCATCACCACCAACACCATTCGTCCGCATACGCTGTCCAGGACGACGCTTACGGTAATGAGCGTCCAGCGTATGTGACGTACTGGACCACCCCGAAGACCACCAGCGGTTATCACGTTCGTCATCAGCATCCTCATGCGATTATATCGGTAAGTCCTCGGGTTGGTCTTTTTTTTCAATCTAGAAGAAATTCAAAGTTTTTTTTTTAAACATGCATACGATACCTTTCTTCGTAATCACGTTTTACAAAATTCTTTTTTTTAAATTATTTTAGTTGTGAACGTAACAGTGTTAATTTTCGTAATGTTATTGATTTAAAATGTGGTCACGTGATGTGTGACTAGGATTTATCACAAAAGTTATTTTATTGCATTAAGAAAAGTTATTTTGTAAATCAATCATTATTGAGTTGCTAATAAACGAATGGTAATTTTTTTTCAATTATAAATTATAAATACAAAAACGGGGAAAAATGTCTGACAATATAACAAAAATAACAGTTAGGCACATGTGGCATGTCCTCGAATAGATGTTGATTTAAAAAACCGCTGCCGATTCATTGGCACAAAGATATTTCATCTTTTTTTCGTAATGTTGTTTTCGTGGCTTCAATCGTCGTCTTTTTTTTTCATTAAATCACACAATTTTTTATTTTTAACAAATTATCTATAATTTTATCCACCAATGTAAATCATTTTTCTAAAAATCGTTTACGAATACAGTTTTTTGTTGTAAATTTCATTATCTCTAAACATTTTAAACTGAATATCTTAAATCAGACAAGTTTACTTAACGAAATCAATAAAATCGAAATAAAATCCAGCAGTGATGGGTGTCAAGCAAAAAAGTCAGTAGAATCGAAATTTAGAACAAAAAAAATTATTTATCTTCAGCATAAAATATTCCAAAACGAAAAAAAACGGCAAAGAAATGAATTTTTTTGCAAAAATTTATTTTTAAACTCGATAAAATAAAAAATAAAATCAATCGATGAAATTAGAAATTTTTTCTTTAGTGGTGATTATTATCCTTTAAAAAAATAGTCCAATAATTATTAATATCGGTCGAGGAAACCCTGAGATCTAAAAAAATTCCCTAAAATACATTTATACCATGCTATTTCAGTACTTGAGCTTTAAAACGCTATAAAAGTTTCTCTACGAGGAAGTAATAACATGATGTAATTTTATCAAGTTAGTATTACTGCAATTTATTGTCTTATACACGAACGAAAAATCAGAGATTTAAAAATTCAAGAGAAATGTACGTAAATAAACATACGTACACTGTGGGATGTACATTCAAAGTCAAAAAAGGAATAGTGATCCATGGACAGACAAAAATAACTAGTTGAGACTATTTTAGAAACGAATTTTATTTTAAAAGTAAACAATAACAAGTAAACTGAAATTTCATAAAAAAGCCACTATTTAAAAAATTTTTTTTATTCATAAATAAAAGGTGCAAAAACTATCAATAATGTGTTTCTTCCTTCTCATGAAATCTCATAGTTACTCAGGATAATTTTATCATTAAAACATCAATTACGATAATAGCAAGCAGATATATCAATTATGAAACTGTCATTCTTACTTGAAAAGTACTTTTTAATGAATATGTTTTTTTTTTTTTTTTACAGGGTGAAAAGCATTATCCATCGGGACCACACGATGATAATCACGCGCTTATTTCGCCAGGACAAGTAGAACACCATCGTCACCCAACGGGGCATATTAAAAATCACTACGATCATTTTCATTCTGATAACCAACAATTGTATCATTTGCCTCATGATGAGAAATTGACGGAAGTAAGACCTGAAACGATCGTAAACGTTCACCCCATATCGTATCAAATGTCGTCGCTCGACGGAACACCACATCCAAAAACTGTTATTTACTTAACGGCCCACGACGTTATGAAAACGCACAATCCTCATTGGCCACACTTTGATCATACCGACGGCTCATCAGTGATTTTCGACGATCTGGAGCATCACTTTCCCTACTTTCCCGGCGTCCCTGTACACAAGCACAGAAGGTAGGTGAAAAGAGTTGCATCCACATTTTCTACAGGTAATATTAAAAAATAGTTACATCCAACCACGCATCTTCTGTGAATTAAAATCAAGAATGAGATCAAAAAAATGAAGTAAATGTGAGAGAGTACATTTATTTGAACGATAAAGGGAGTAGTGCAACGTTGTTCTTTACTTTGCATTTGTAGATAATTATAAATGACAAAAAGCAGCAAATAGCATGAAAATTTGATTAAACGGTATAATTACAGCGTTTCACCGTGGCGGAAGATACTCCACGTGATCAGCACTTTCTTGCCCTTGGGTCTGCTGATTGCTCTGCTATCACCGCGGGTCATCAAGAACAGCGCCAATAATCATGGGTATGTTGCTGCAATCCATCAACGAACATGGAAGCTCATTCTTTATTTTACCATCCTCTTGACACCTTGTTTACCGCTTAATATAATATGTTGCGGCATGAGCTCCCAAACTGGCGTGAGAACCTCATACTCGAAGATTTCTCATAAATCTTGAAAATTGACTTTTTTCGGCGTCAAACGAAGAAATGAGTGATTTTTTTTTTTTTTTTTTTTTTTTTAATTTTACTGTCGTTTAAAAAACTCGTTGGCAATGAAGGTTCGCACTTCAATACTTCATACATCCTCTGCCAAGTGGATGTGAAAGTCCATTTCATTGTACGTATAATGTGCACCGACTTGATTGTGCGTCATTAATACTTACTGCTGGAGCAAAAATAAGTTATGATAATAAAATGTGCAAATTTATTTGTATTCTGTAACCGTTTAATTGATACGTTATATTGTATGAGAAAAAAAGTAAATCCATTTCTATTTAACTTCGATGGATTTGAATTCCGATCGGAATTAATGAAAAAATATTCAAAACATTTTGAAACTCCTAGATCTTTTGTAACTATTATTTATTTCTTTACTCAGGTTACTTAGTTTCAACACAAGCATAAACAATTGTGTTTAATGTTTTTATGTTAAAATTTTAATGTGTTTTATAGCAACTGCCCTCCGTGTACAAATTATTCGTGTAGAACTGACCCCCTCTCCTTAAGACCCCACGTGTCCAGAGCTTTGTACAATAAATTTTTAAACCATGTTTATGTGAATCATGTCATTCACACAAGTATTACACCACGATATATTATTCAAGGAGTTGCGTACTCTTGAAGTCGTTAAAAAATAATTTAAAAGTCATTTTAATTCTTTCAAAGACTTCAAACTTTTTACCGGGACTTCAATAGTGCATATAACTTAAAGTCGTTAAAAAAGACTTCATAAGTCATTCTAAGTCTTTCAAAGATTTCAAACTTTTTACCGAGACTTCAATAGTGCATATAGCTTAAAGTCATTGAAAAAGACTTTGAGTCATTAAAAAAGACTTCATAAGTCATTCTAAGTCTTTCAAACACTTCAAACTTTTTACCGGGACTTCTATAGTGCATATAGCTTAAAGTCATTAAAAAAGACTTTATAAGTCATTCTAAGTCTTTCAAAGACTTCAGAAGTCTCCAAAAGACTCCAGAGTGCGCAGCCTCTCGATATTATTTACTTTGCAAAACATACATTGAAATTAACTTATTTACTACTACCAAGTAGAAATACTAGTTAGTAAATTCAAAATATGTTAAAAATCGCCCTTAAATCAACGTAGTTATCGAAATTCATTGAGAAAAAAGAATACTTAAATTCTTAAAAAAAAAAAAAAATCACTTTCACTACTCGGCGCGCAACATAGTTTCAAAAGTATCACGCTGAGTGAAAAAAACCAAACCCGCTTAGAAAAAATATTCACACGCCAACGAAATAAATGTGAGTTGCGTACCCGATGTCATATACATATACATATATGTGGCACGATTTAAAGAAAGTGAAGGTTCCTTCTCAGTTGCGTATCAATTTTTTTCCCTCCCGCCCAACCGTAGCAACGAGCCACCCAATATCATCCTTTCGAAATTACGAGTGAACGACCTGCCGGCTGAGCACAAGAACAACCACATCTCTGCACTTGACACTGACCGAGAAGACGAAACAACGTGCGAGGAGCGTACCGTTTGCCGGCTGCTCGCGGCCTCTGATTCACTGGGATCCAATTTTCTCAGGCACCTATTACTGCACGTCGCCGAAAGGTAAACACGCGCTCGATTTGCATGCACCATTCGAATTTGAGTTTTAAAATCACAATTACGAACTCGAGGGTGAAAAACTTTTCCATATCAGTAAAAAATAGAACTTGCGATCCTCGGTACAATGCATGCAAGAAAATATTATAGACAAAGATATTTGTTCAGAAAATATTTTCCAAGCTCGGCAGTGAGTTTTATAAGAAATTTTGCGAATCGACCATTAGCTATATTCTGATTTAGCAAAAGAATACAAGTACTTAGTTCGAGACCTGACTAAGTCAAAGACGATTTTTTTTAAATAGCGATGATTACTTTTTTTTAATGTATAACGATAAATCAACCATAAATTTTTTTAATTTCAAATGCTACAGTTATTTTCCCTTTAAAGTAACAAGGCACTATTGAGGTCAGTTTATGAGCTTCACGAGGATTTTATTATCCAACATGCAATCAAAAGATTTCAAATTAATTTGATCAAAGCTATCTTGTTCTTCAGAATATTTAAAAAGATCCGTGACGTGATAGTCTTAGAGTTTGGAATGACAATCTTTATATTATAGACATAAGTATATTTAGATGACAACCGGTTTTCATATGAATTCCTGGCATTTTTGAAAGGTATTTCAAAGTTTTTTTTTTTACACAAATTCGTGGAAAGAAATCGAGCAACGACGATTTAAATGAAAATATCTTGTACGATGGATTCAACAGGTTTTTTTTTTCCTTTTTCAGGACTTCCGATTCGTCTGTGAGAAAAAAAGAGCTAGACAAGATTTTCGAAGCCGTAAAACTGGGAAAATGTGACACGTTGACCTGCAACTTTTATGACGGCACTTAGTCTATAAAAAGTGGAACACTTTCATTTTTTGTAAACGTTTTGTGAGCATAGTTAACTTAATTCCATGACGGTAACTCGAAAGTTAACTATAAATTTACTAAATGAGCGTCATTTTAAATAAAAAAAATTGCAACTTGTGTGAAAAAAAAAAAAAATCAAATTTTGTACCATTGCCTTGTGTACCTGTAATCTTGTAATCTTACAGATTCTACTACAGCATAGTAACTATCTCTAACAAAGAAAATATAGAACTATAACCAAACATGTTTTAATCGCCTTTTGAATGCAGTCTTGTAAAAGATCTTTATAAATAATGCAGCTGTAGAAGCACAAAGTGACATATTTTTATCAGATAAATGCCTGTACGAAAAATGTAACAATAGTATATGGTTACTGATTTTGTTCTCATGTGTACTCAGCAAAAATAAATATTTCGTAAAAATAGACAGATTTTCTTACGTCAGAGTAAATATCTTCAGTTGAGGTTCGTATTTGTTTGACGAAACAAACATTTTTTTCGACAATGGAGCAAACCGTTTGTAAAAAAACATCGAGACTCCATCGATCAATTAATTATAAATCAGCTAATTTCTACTGTTATTTCCTGAGTTGAACCGAAAAGTTTGTAACTCATAGATTATATAAATCATAGTAAATAAAAAATCACCCGTATCACTTGATTTACGAACAATCTTTATCAAAATAAATTATTCGAGTAAGAACAACGCGAATAAGCACGCGAATTGTCAAAAATATCTCCTCAGGGCAATCAATTGATCTCCAAAAGGTACATACCAGTTCGAAACACATACAGTTATTTCGTTCATACTCTGTATCAAAAACTTCTACATCTACAACGTTTGTTTGTAAAGTGGGTCATGTAAAAGCGTAAGTTCCCATCAAATCCCTCAACACGCTGTACAATCGATACCTAAAGATCAATAGAGGTACGGTAGAACCACCAAATCACGAGTCCATTAAACCAACGAATCGTCATCGATTTTTTGATCGCTAAAATTTAAAAAAAAAAAAAAAAATCATCACGTAATTACCAACGACCGTGTACGGAAAACGTTTGGATCAATTAGAAAATCCGTGGAAAATCACGGAAATCCCATAACAAGTTGATTTATCCGCGAAATCCAAGTGCACTGGAGAGAGGACACTTTGGGCCCTTCCCCAGAAATCACAATGTAATACACAACGAACCAGAGATACTTATCTATCCGTAAGTATAATTTTCATTTCTCGGGTCTCTGTATTCGCAACGAGAAGTATGTTCATTGACTCGAGTGAAAGTAGTTTGCTGCTTGCTAACTCTTTCTCTTCTCGCGGGAGGAGGAAGGGGTATATATTTTCCGCCTCATCTCTCTCGTATAGACACCACTTGTATGCTATATAAATATATATACAGTGCGAGGTAAGGAGAGCACGAGGCTACATGTGGGTCAGTCGACTCGACGCTGCTGTTTGCGGTGTGTACATGTATATATACATATATATGTGGTACAGGTAAGTGCACACTGAGGTCGCGCGAAAGGAGACGGGCTTTTAAGTGACAGAGTAATCACGTCTTCGACAGATTTATGGACGGAAAACGCGATTGTTGGATCCTTCCTCGTCCCTCTCCCTTGATTTTCCGATGGAGAAACGCTTAATTGAGCGTCAATTTGACACCTTTTTTTTTTACTCGTGTTTCATTTGACTTTTGTTTGAAATTGAGCTGCGCGACGAGTGCAACCCTAGCAGTGAGAGAAAATGCATTTTTAGAAAGTCCCAGGGCTTTAAATTGGATTTTACGCTGCCATCCAATGTTCTACAGATTTTTGGATGATCCTTTGGTCTCTTTGTGCTTTTCAAGTCAACGAATAAGCATAGTGAGATAAATCCTTGTGAGTTTTTCAAACCTACTACTGTTTGCAAAATCAAACTTTTACATTAAGAGCATTGCCTTAAACTTTTATCGCGTAGGTATCATGGCAGGGAGGAAGTTCTGATAAAATATTAAATTTTTATTTGGTAATGTCAAAACGACATTGCAAAGAGTTGAAATCCAAGTTTTTTTTTTTTCTTTTCTCATACTTTAGAAGCACGTTTCGCAAATTATATCAGTCCAAAGTTAGCATCGCCATGATACCCAAGAACTACAAAGTCGATGTCTGTGACAAGACGTGCATTCCCTATACGTTGGGTGTTCTTGCTCGCACCAAGTTATAGATCAAATTTTGTACGTTGAATCATTTAAGTATGTTAATAAATTTATTGTACGAAATTTTCGTTATACTTTTTTTAAAATCGCATTTCAAAACAACTCGATCAATCGTAAAATATACGTATACACAGAGTTCAAAAGTGTTCAGGTGTGTTTACCACAACTGTATATTTGGTTCGAACATTTATGTTTCAGCGACTAATAGTTAGTTAAAATCAAGAATGAAGAGAAAAAACTTGAAGCTCCCGTTACTAAAACTATTTTACATCTATAGTAGAATTCTAGGAACGATACCAATGAATTTTAGTGAGACGACAATACAAAATAATATTTTTTAACGCTGGTCATTTAGTTATTCTTTTATTGGAATAGTCTACAACATTTTATTACTGATTTTCTTAATTATATCGCAATATTTTTATCTACGAGAGTTTCTGAAACTAGCTGCTAAATTATCTGATCGCTGCTAAATTATCTCGATAGTATACTTACCTATTATTAATATATTAAGTTTTGCGACTGTCAATTATGCCGTAATTCGATCAATTTTCCAACAAAAACGGCGATATCTACTTTTGAAATTTTTAATTCCGTTAAAGAGGCAGTAGGAAAACTGAATGAGAACAGAAATAATAAATGGATATTTAAAGACATAAAATACGTTTCTTTTGTTTTTTTCAAGTATATTGTAAATGTTATTTTCCTGCTTCGTTTAATAATACTTCCTTCTGACATAAAATTTCCAATAATTTATTCAATGCAACAGATTAATCGTATGACATTAGATGTGATACTTTTTCAGTATGTGCTTTCTGTCATCGTAATCACAGATTTACTTAAAATTATTCGCCATCGTTTGAAAAAAATTTTTAAAGAACCTGTTTGTATGGCAAGGAGTAATTCCAACAAAACCGTCAGTGTACAAGAAAAATTACAAAATATTTTAAAATTGCATAGAGAATACATAGAATTGGCCAAAATATCCCGCGAATTGTCAAGTTTTTATTCGCTAATAATTTGTTTATGTACCGCTACGTATTTTGTACTTTTATTGCATTATTGTCATAGAGGTATGACTTTGTTAATTGATTACAATAGTAGTACTCCGATAGTAGATTTAATACTTGCATTAATGAACACTACTGATACTCTAATTATGGTATTTCTATTGACAAACTCTGTAAACTCAGCCATGAAACAGGTAAGTTATTGTTAATGTACGATTTTCGTTTCCGTAGCCGAAATTTTAGGTAACTTTTGTAAATCCCACAGATTGAAAAAATGAACCATTCATTAATTGCCTGCATGATGAATTGCGATACTTTTAAATGCGATAATATAATATATCAAGTAAGTATTGAAGCTAATGATAATACGATTTAGGAACCATGAAATAAAATAATTTCTTTTCAGCTCTTGCTGTTTTCATATCAATGCACGGCGTCTGATGTCCAGTTTCAAGCTTTAAATGTTTTTAAACTAGACAGATCATTATTTTTTAGAGTTAGTATTTTTTTATGTTTTGAGTAATTACCTCCCAAGGTGCAAAATAATTAAAGCATGCAAGAGAATTATTGTATTTGAAATAAACTAAAATCTTATATCGTGTTTTCAGATGATAAACTTGACTACTTCATATTTGTTTGTACTATACAAATTTCGCTGATAAGTTTGATGTATTGCAAAAAATTTTGTAAATCGTTGTTCTGCATCAGTTACTATTAATAAACTAATTAGAATCTATCAAAAAACATGCATGTGCATTAAATTTTGTGCACGTATTTTAATAACTTTTTGAAATCCATTTTGATCTTAGTATTCTACAAACAGATTTTACCATCATATATTCGTGAATGTAATTTGTGATCATGTTTTTGCATACAAAAAAACTGATCTGTTATTGTATCTATATTATCACGTGCGTTTTTTTTTTTTTTTTTTTTCTAGAAGGTCCTGATCGGATACTCAATTTTTCAGATTTTTACACCCATCTTCGATTGCCATTCATTAATATTAGCTTGTAAAAAAATACTTGATCACCTTATAAAATTCTTACAAAAAAGTTGCAGCGTTCTACTAATTTTATTTATCATTTGTTTATTTATCTACAAATTACTTCAATTTTAACTATTTTTTACTTTTACATTTTATAATTTGTACTCAATATCTAATAATTCAATTTACTTTTGTAAATTATTTTGATAAACTACAAATATTTAAAAAATTTTTAGTATTCGTAAACTCTTGTAATACTTCGATGAATGTATTTATCATTCAAGGATACGATACTCAAAAGAGATTATTTTCACTAAACTTTGAAAACATGCAAACTAATTTTTTTGGCTTACGAAATTCCACCAAAAACAAATTATGATACTCTACGTAGCCTCTTTGAGAGTGGACTCAACACTATCGTTAAACTGTATCTCAGTGAATAGCATGCTGGATCTCGAGGCTTACCACGCATGCTCAAATGGAAGGAGAAAAGCGTTTTATTTTTTCATTGATGTTTGAAATTTTTATTAATTAAATTGCACTCGGTGCACTAGGGTAGAAAATTATTTATCATAGCTTACACAAAGCCCCCGCTCTTGCGCGTATTTTTTTTTATTGAAACTGGGGCTTTTATTAGCCGAACAACGGAACCATGTGCATTTGATATGCGTATGCTCACATGATCAAGAGTACAATTAAATAATAGAGGGGTTGCAATTATGCCTAGCAATGAAAAATTCAGGTACGCGCTCCTACGTCCACTTCTGTTTCTGGTTTCTTGAGTACGTAAGGTACAATCGTCTTACGTGCAGTAGGAATACCATCGCGTGTGTTGTGTTTCGTCTCGTACAACGTAGCTTAGAGTAAAATTCCTGTTAGAAAACCAGATACTTAAATGAGTGCTAAAGGAAAACTTGTAGAACCCAAAGGTCTCAACTCCGATGGTAATTTTTTCCTGCCATTAAGTATTGAAAAGTAGTATGCCATCAACAACACATTTCAATATTAATTGAATTTAACACAATCAAATATTAATTGATCAACAAAGAATAAGAGACATAGCAATCACGGTGTCAGAATTTGTAAATTAATGAAATAAAATTATGTTTTATCACAACTGAGAACAACAATTTTTTTATTTAGCATTCGACCATACCTTCGGCCCTTGTAGGTTTTTGTTGCGATTACTCGGTGCTTGGCCGGATCCTTTTCATATAAGCAATTGGACTACTCCCCGAATAGTTTTCATCACTGTAACCATGTTTGGTTTCACCATCATTCCACAAACAGTCAAGCTGGCACATTCGTTGAAGGATCTCAATCTTATCACTGAGATCATTGTCAACTGCGACGTTCCAATCACTATTGCCGCTGTAAAGTTACTTAACATGTGTTACCACAGAAAAGGTAAATATTTTTTCGTAATTTATTTAACATTGAGGGAATTTTAGATAGTTCATGTTTAACAAAATCTTTAAACAAAAAAAATGTTTTTATGCATTGAGATTATCCTCATGGATTAAAATAATTTTGATAAATTTATAAATAAATAAA
>NW_019379577.1:3296918-3340340 GCF_000648655.2 Copidosoma floridanum | reverse complement strand
TATATATATATATGTTGTATGTCATAATCTAAAATCTTGCATAGCCTTTAGTGTAATCCTAGACTTTTAAATTGTACGTTTGCATTTCCTGAGCTAATATTATACCATTTTAGATGGCAATCACTTGACCACAAAATAATTCTAAGTTACAATTCCTTGTTATATAATTTTAAGTGAAAGTTTAGCACAATATGATTCTTACGAGAAAGTCGTCATATTTATTGTAATTATATTTTCCGAAAATTATGATTAGATCTTTCATACGATATTACGTTAGTTAAAAAAAAAATTCAAAAAATTCTATGCCTATTTATATACTATTTTGATTAAAGATTAACGCTGTAAAATTGAACACATGAAATGATTTAACAATTAAAAAACTCAGTGTTATGATGAACTTTAATAGAAAAAACCCATAAATTGTTTAAGGAAATGAAAGGAAGTTATAACTGCTGGTATGGTTAAGAAAATAATAAATTAAAAAAGTGTATACACTTTCTAGAATTTTGATAAACTGATTTTTTTATTTCTCTTCAGTTTTCTTGGAAATCAAAAGTCCTTACCACTAGTTTTTGGGGTAAATAACGTTATTTCAAAAAATTTTGTCCGCCATATGTAGCATCCGCCATCTTAGATTACAACAATGGTATTTGTTATCGCATGCACTCGAGAGCTCTTGAAAAAAAATTTTATATTATCACAATCTCTTGTCTTTTTTCCTTCTAGTTTTCCTACGTAGTAGATATGGAAAAAAGCGAACGAAAAGTTTTGCTTTCATTGCCAACTTGTACTCCGAGTTTTGTCGAAACCTTACTGTTAATTCGTAAAATAGTCAATCTTCTTAAGTTTGTCTCATAGTAAACCAGAATTTATGAAACAAGCTTTATTGGGTAAGAAACTGATATTAGTGTCGAGCTCAATGGATAGAAACATTTTATTTAAATAATTAAGTAACTTTTTTATGTTATACAAATTGATTATATTTTATTGGTCTATATAAATAATAAAAACGATGCATTTACACAAAACAAAAAAAGTTTTTTTTTGTTTTTTATTGACTAATAAAATGAAAATAGACAGGTAATATTGCATACATGTCTTAACGATGAGCTGTGAGGGTAATGAGAGAAATAAACAATATATACATATATATATACACATACATGTACACTGGATACTTACTAGCCTCTTAAATAAAAAAATGATGTTCTCCGTCGGAGAGTACAATACCTCGTTTTTTTTTTTTTTTTTTTTTTTATACCCCTGAAGCCTAGCTCTATCTTCGTGTTATATTCCATTCTACGACACAATATTATCTGGACTACACAGAGCCCCGTATTGGATGATACAAGAGTAAAGCTCATAATTGAATTATTTCAAATGTACAGCGAAAATAGGGAACGATCGCTTCTGTAGACCATAATTACATGAATGTCTAAAGAGGTTGTAGGCTTTAGTTCCCCTCAAAATTGTGAATCAATATCTAGAGACCAGCAGCCTCATACGATATATTTGTAACATGAGGAAATATTCATCATTTGATGGTCTGCTACAAAAAATTGTTCAGTGTTGTTTGCTGTCAGATAATTATTATTGATTGCAACTGGACTCTTTTTCATTAGACACAGCCCAGTAAGACTGACTGCTCTCACCGTGGTAATTTTAACCAGAATTTGCTCATAGTTTATGAATAAATTGAAATAGACATAAAATCAAGGTCAATATTGTCAAATTTAAAAGTTTTTTGTCACTCAAATTCATCGTGGGTGATAGTTTAAATAATAATTTACAAAGAACAAGTATTTTCGGGCACATACTTGAGTTTAATATTATGCATGGAGTGATGAAAATCCATAGGGGAGACGAGGGGGTTTGAAATATCGACAGTACACTTTAATTTTGTAGTAAAACTATTCCAGCTTCTTTGATTTCGACGACAGCGACAGCTTAGTGTAATGACAGTTTGAAATCGTTGACAATGAAAACACGCCATTTTTTTAAGTTAAAGCCGGTACTTCTCCAAAGTCTTAAATGGCCTCATCACGGGCAAATCATAAATATATGATGAAAAATAAAAAAGACAAGTGTTAATTTGAAGAAACTGCAAAAACTACTCATAAAAGTTAGAGTGAGGTATAAGCAAAAATATTCCATCCAATCGACCGAAAAAACACAAGGAAGAGCACATGCAAGTGGGTCAGTCGAGCCAACGATGTTCCTGCTGCGGCTGCTGCTGCTGATAAGTATATGTATTAGGTAAAAGTGGGCACTGCGTTTCAAAAAAGAAAGGATTAACGTACGGTTCTCGCAGGTTAATGAATGGAAAATTCCTTTGTTAGACCCCCTAATTCTCGACTTAAAATTCTGGTTAAAAAGTGCTTTACTGTCAACTTTCTTTGGACATTTTCTTTCGCTCTTTCACCAATTTCATTTATTTTTTTTGTAGCTTCGCAACGAGTACGAAAAATAGGAGGAAAATTTTATTAAGCCACATGGTATGAAACTGATTTTTCTACAAACAATTAATTTTTGTATGAAATTTAAGCTCAACTAAAAAAACAGAGGTTCATACGATACCGAAATTTAATCATCAAGAAATTAAGAATAAAAGACGTTGATACAAATCATTAAATTGTAAGCAAAAACTTTATATATATATTTTGTCGCATCAGTAATAGTAATAATAATAATACATTTGACGAAATTCCCTTTTTAGAATATTTGTATGTGGGTAATTTAAATATTTTGTCTGTACTTAAATCGTTACACGCACGAGGAAGTTAAAGTGAGAGAAATCGATTGGCCACTTAATTACTTTTTCGCCGATCAGGTGTTAATTGGTTGAGAAAATGCCGACGAACATCCCATTGACATTCCCGTGTATTATAAGTATACACATAGACAAATACCTCGTATATGATCGATTCCATACAAAAATTCAATAATTTATGAATCACCTGTAATTATGAACAAAAGCTCCTTTCAAGGGAACCTTCAAGATCATAGTTTTTACTTTCTACAGGCTCTAAGGAATACAAGAAATGTAATGAGTAAGTCATGACGCACTTTAATGTATGAGTCTTTTTAGGCTTCAGAAAATATTAATCAAAGTAATTCAAATTTTTTCAGATTTTTTTTCTACCAAAATGAAGAGATAAAATATTTTGTAATCGCAGTTCTGCAGTAAAGAATTGGCAAGTTTTTTTAGAAAATTCAATTTTTGAAAGCTTTACGAATTTCTAAACAAAGAACTGGAGCATCTAATAAAATTACCCAATAATATTTTTAGCTGCAATGAGCCAAGCAACTTAAACAACCTTTACCATCGCAAAGTTTGAAGAAAATTGAAAAATATTTCTGAGATTGACACATTGGAAAAAAAAGCCAAAAAACATTCGTTAAACTTTTTCAAGTTTCTAGAGAGTGTACAACAGATACAAAGCCAAAAAAAAAACTGAAAAAAATATTCAACTTTGGACTCTTTTTTGCTAACTAGAGTTTTACTGTGGAAATTCACGTGTAGATCTACTCTCTATACGTAGAAATACAAAGAAGGACATCATTATTTCTCCGGCTAGCTGGCTCATGGAGAAATTTCCAACCGCTGCGGTGATGCGTATTGGGAGTTTTGAAATTATCTTCCGAGTCGCGCCGAAGGAAATATTCCACCTTGTTTTAGCACTTTCTATGGTAATTCTTTATAAATGCATGAGCGTCTCGTATGCGAAAAATAGTGTATTTTCAAGAAAAGTAAGTGTGCTCGATATTGATGGGTTCGTCAAGGGAAGTTTTGTTATTTTTTGAAGTTTGTTTCAAGTCACGTAGTAGTGGTATTGGATGTGATTAAAATTTCTACATAAAAATCTGCTGTATCTCGTGAACAGGACATTATTATCGAAGCCACTTTCATCAATTAGCGTTGAATTTTTTTTTTCTCCAATAAATGACACTTTCACGGTGTGTTTCGATGTATAATAGGTGGTGATAAAAAAATTTCAAATATTAGAAAATACAAACGAGACTAACGGTTATACAAAAAAAGCACGCCTCGATAAAACCTGTTTGAACGATCGCTAATAATTTATTGAGCTATCTCCCGTGATTATGGTGAAATTTTTTAAAACTTCCACTGTTTATACCATACGTGCATACATGTACATACTCAAACAATGTCTCTCAAATCGTTGTGATTTTTTTTTATTTAATTGTACATTTGAAATATATTTCAGAGTCATCGAAGTTAGACACATCCAAAATCTCAGTCGCACTTTTAAAATGAAACGTTTCGCCTTTTTTTAATAAGTAAGTATACGAATGCCGATTTGAATTATTATTTTATCAAATTCTTCATAATATTCCTTCTTTAATTAATTCAAATAAAACAAATTTTAAAAAATCGGTACCACTTTCAAATACGTTAGAAATTTCCTTTTTTTATTTTTTTTTGGTGCATATATTTATGTACACAAGAAAAAAAAATGTGAAAATCTTCGACTAACCCGTGATTTTTAAAAACTATCATATTCGAGATCCATTAAACCGATTAATATTCATCATCATGGAAATATGGATTTTAATAGGTTTTACAATCGCCCAATTGTCCAAAGCCACGCACTCCATAAAATTTACAGTCAAAGGTCGTGGCCGGGGAATAGGTACATAGTCAAACAAGAGCACCACTTGACGCGTCGAAAAGTGCGCGAGTAATACGACAGTCTGGTCCGTTGACGACAAAGACGCTGCGCCGAGCGTGTAATTTGGCACGCGTATCCATAATATATATTGCGCGTGCCATTACAGCAATACTCCGAAGAAGGGCCCGATGGCCGGGGACGCGTATCGAGAACGAGCGCAAGACCTTAATTTTTCTTTATCTTTTCCTTCCGCGCCGTACTTCTCGTTTATACGGGTACACGTTGCGCACGTTATACGGCGTGCCACATTGTACGCGTCAGTGCAGACCGAACGGACTCATCGACGTCATATTTTGATCTCACGTGGCGTCTCTTTCTCTCTCGAAATCGCACCAATGGTACGTTTTATACTTAGTGCCATTTATCCCTACCCCTCTCCTCCGTTAAAACGGCATAGGCGCTCACTCGGAGGTTCATAAAAATGTTACCGATCCTACCTACACGATAGTTGCGTCATTGGAATCCGTATAGGTGCGGGAGTTGAGTTGCGTAGGACCGACGCTTTCGTTGGGTGATTCATCATCTCGCGCCATTGCAGGCGTTTGTGGTGATTGTTATGAGTTTTCTTTCTCAAGAGAGAGAGAGAGAGAGAGAGAGAGTCACTTGATGTCTCGAGGCAGTCGAGGCTCGATATATAGGATTATTTCTCGAGAGTCGAGCGTAACGGTTTGTATAGGGCTATTGCTTTCGGAGGCTGGAACCGACAGGTACACGAAGACTTGCCTGTAGCGTGTCGAATGCTCCGATCTACTTACACACCGATTCCTGTGACCACAGGAATTGAATGATCTTTTTTTTTAACCAATACATGTACCCAGTGGATGCAAGTTCGGTAAATTTTATCGTCTACCTCGCTACGGATCAGGAAACTGAACCTTTACTCATCATGAAGTACCCATTTGAAAAAAATCCTGCGGAAATCTTACGTGAGTCCTTTGGGAATTCCAGTGGAATTTTATGCGGTATCTTTCCGGTGAAGCAGTTATGTCATTATATCCCACTGAGGGACGAGCCGGGACGAGCTGTAAGAACATAAACGAATAAAATAATCATTTATACAGTGATCATAAAAATGTTTTAAAAAATTAAGCCGATCGGGCGAATCAGGTTCTCGTTCACGATCGAGTCATTCCCACTTAAGTATCGTACGGACTTTTCGCGGATCAACTTGGTTCTACAACATTTGTTGAATCACAATTGTGCGAAGGTGATAAATCGAAATTAAAGGACTCCAAAGGCAAAACACGGGCGAATGGAACCTCAACAAGTGGTTTTCTAATTTCAAACGTGGATTGCTGATTAGTGCCCCGAGGTCAGTCTGAATTCAAGAGCAAAGGAGGCTAATTGACTCCCACGGTTGGGAGGAAGAAAAAGAAAGGAAAAAAAAAAAAAAAAAAAAAAAAAAAAAACACAGCGTGACGAGAAGACTATGGTAAATGTGTATTACCAAAAGAGAGAAGACCACAGCCTCATCCCCTACTTCGTTGTTGAACAAATTGCATTAACGTTGGGGTACAAGCGTGATTTAAAAAAAAAAAAAAAAAAAATCAATTCAAAAGGTTCCCGGACGAACGATATCTCGCCTCGCCTTTTTTGGTCCTGAATCGAGCACGAGTGGGCATTTGGCACTCCATTACCATTTGCGTGCACCTTATCGTCCCGAGCCGTCTGCTGGCCCCTCTGCTTCGCCAAGTGCACTCGCATCTTCCGAGGCGTTTCCGTTGCATTATATACACCCCATATATACGCGTGTGTAACATATTATGGTCCGGTGCTTCCGCCAGTTTCGCTTCCGTCGCCCTATTAAGTACAATGTATACGCGAGACCATTGCAAAGTCCGGTCATTCTTTCCGCGAGGCTAATTGGCCGCTCCATTGTGTCTCTGTTTGTACAGCTGCTGCGCACCTCCATGGTTTCATGCACTGGTGCGCATTTATCCACTGATCAAACTTGTTTTGTGGAATGTTTACTTTTGCATCGGTCAAAAGTATTCAATTTTTCTATGTCTCTTGGCTCGTTTGTTGTGCACTTTCGTTTGATACCCATGTCGATAGGGTTGCGAGAAACGAGGTGGTCCGCCATATTTTTTAGCCGCCATATTGGGATTTACCATCAGTTTTGATCATGATATAAGATAGATAACACGAGATCTTCCGGGAAAACAGACAGGCTTAAAGAAAACAAGGTTAAATAAAGCTTTGTACAAACAAATTGATAGTAATGTAGTCAGTTCAGCAATTTTAATTTCAATTAAAATATGCACTACGTTTCGGCCATCTTGGTAAATAGATCTTGGCTCTCATCGTTTACATTGTTAAATTTCAACTCATGTGGATAACAACTGTGTACAAAAACCAATGAGATTATGCATGATGTATATAAACCGCAAAATAATGTTATTCCATAACTGTAAGCGTGTATTTGTACATTCAAATATTGCTGCTGTATTATTACATATGTGAAATAAATTAATATTTAAATTAATAAATAAATCAAACCTGTAAGCTGACAAGAGTCGATTTTTAATATTATTATATATCATTAAGTGATTGTCTATTGTAAAAATATTTCAAAGAAATTTTTTTTTTAATCCTAACCATTTTTATCAAATCTAAATTGATTTAATATGTTCATCTTCTTTACAATATTTTACTTGTCATTCTTGTTAAGACACTTAATGTTTTTTTGTTTCAGTTTATAGTTTGACTGATGGAATAAGCTGAATTATTTCAGCAAATTATATTGAATACTATAACACACTTTATTTCACATTTTTTTTAAGTGTAATTGAATAATTTCATTTATTTAATCTTTTTGTAAAAAATGTCCATATTGTATGGTTAATAAATCAATTCAAGTTGTTGACTGAATTTGTTTACACAAGCTTAAATCATTTGCAATTTCGATTGACATATATAAACTTAATTACTTTTGCTATTTGTACAAATTAGGCTAATTTTTAAACACATATCTAAAAAATGAGCAGGTAATCATTTTATAGTAAAATGATTTAGAAAATCAATGTTGCTATTGTAGAATTGAGAGTCTAATAATTAAATGCTGGATATGATTTCGATTGCAGATGCAATTACAAATTTTAGTCAGTCAAAAAAAATTTTTTTTGTCATTATGAGTTGTGGTTTTTAAGAAATACTACTTTGTATTACATGGTTACATAAGATGTATGATGTCGCAGATCAAATAGTTGTAATTAAAGACATTTTTATACAAGAAAAATTTATGTTTTAGACAATAAATCTTATTTTACAACATTCTGCACATAACAAACCTCCGTAAGCTGTATCTGCTCTGCTGTGGTCCACAAAGAAGTAGTAAGAAACATAAAAGACAACGTTGCAATCGGCCATTTGTTTTATTGGGATTTCATAGGTGAACCTCAAGCAACTTCATTATTGCTGTTGCGTTTTTTTTTTTTTTTTTTTTTTTTTTTTTTTTTTTTTTNGTTGATAGAAATCCTTTTATGAATTACGCAAAGTTTTTAAGAAAAATGAAAAAAAAAAAAAAAAATTAAAAGTAAAAGAACACTACTCCAGTTAAACGGAACATGGAATCATAAGACGTAAGAAATTATGCAGTCATAGATAAGTTTGTTCGGTTACCCAAGTGACATAGATTACACAGATTTCAATTTGAATTTTGATGGTCAAGTAGTTATGCTGATAATGTAAATTTTCAGTCTTCTGGGCCATAGTTGCCCTTACATGCTCAAGGATGATAACAGGATAGAGGAGGTATGGTAAGTATAATAGGAGGTCGGCTTTTCGCTTTTTTTACTGATTGCGTTCAGCGAAGCACGTTTGGGGCACTGTCGCTACGTACGGTCATCACACGCAGAGAAAGAGAGACTTTCTTTCCAATTAAGATGTCGGTCGACGCGTGTACACACTGCCCGTCACGTGCATACATTGCAATTGGTTATGGTGCGGGCATATTGTAGACAAAGAAGAAGAAGAAGAAGAAAGTGACGGGGATTAGATGAACGCAAAAAATAGATTAAAGGTTGTCTCGCGTGGGGTTTCTCCTTCGAGTCGAGCTGATAACGAAAGCAGGAATTTGCGTGTTTGCTGCGTTTGAAAAAAAACTTATTTTCAAGACCAAAAAATAGAAAAGAAAAATGAAAAGAGTCAAGTCCGGTCCACACGCGGATAGTAATGATGACTCTTCGAGAGTATAATTTTGAGAGAAGAAAGTATTGAAGACGAGATTAGAGCGAGCTCGTGATTACATGAGGATGAAAAGTGGAAAATTGGCTTCTTGTGTAGTTGAAATATGGGACAACTCATCGAGACGATGATGTACAGGTACCCAAGAGAATTTCAACAGTTAATTGTAGTTATTTGTAAAAAAATATTTCTTTTGAACTATTTCAAAAATTAAGTTATTTATGAAGATGAACTATTTCACAAATTAAATGGATTCCAAAGATTGTGTGAAACGTTCGAAGAAACTTCTCTGATCAGAAATAATAATGCCTGAAAGAAAAGTCCTTGCATAATGCATTTTTCACGAGATCATCTAAGAATAGAACAGCCGCACAAATGCGTAAGATGTACTGGTGTTAACAAGTGTATCTGTCGCAACGTATATTCACAACTTACAACTTATACATCGCGTGTCATTTTAAAAATGTATACTAACCACTTCGACAGATTCACTAACAATATCGATGCACGAAAATAAAACTACAGCACTTGAGCTCACAATGGGGTAGCGTATTCCAAAGTTGTTCGTGGAGTTATAGGTCTTCTACCGACTTGGAGTGACCCACAATTATTTCAAAATCGATTCCAGACAGTCTGGACTATCGGAATGAAGTGATCCAATGACTCACGAATCACGCATTTGAAACAGAGGTTCCTTTGATCAAAGACTTCTAAAATCCTTGGATAACTTTCCCTTTTTTGGTGACTTTGAAAGACATCTAATGTCATCGTTGACAGACCTTCAGGAATTGATCGTGAGATTACGGTTTCAACAGAAGCTAGCAACATCAGGTTCAACAACTCGAATGATACATTCTATCAACTATCCGTTGGTTGTATACACGTACATACATCACAAATACTTCCGTAAAACGGTCCCATCGGCGAAAGAAGCCCTCATTTGAATTCAATTATCCTTCGGTCTGGATGTGGAAACGCTAAATGAGCTCCATTCACCGAAGAAGAATTTGTCCACTGATGAGTCGGGGAACAAGATTTTTTCGAAACAAATATGTGTGCCTAAAGTTTCACTGCATGCATGTGTGTGTGACACGTATTTTTCTTTTTCTTTTCTTTTCACGCCGAGACATTGAAAATTCACGCAACGGACGCCAACCGAATACAAACGCGTGCGTTACAGACGCTTGGCATTCGTGGGCAGCCTCACTCGCGTTAGCTTGATAAATGCAGGTGTGTGTTTTCTAATGGCCGGGAGCACCTTGTGCATTATCTCTTTTGCGCTCGAGCCGGCGTGTGCTATTTTACTGCCACGTCAAGTGGGGTACAAGAGGGTATACAATTTGTCCAGATGTGAACTAGTTTCAGGGATTTTAGAAATCGTTATCCTTGGAATCACTTTGGGGTTAAAAATATTTTTAAAGCATCTGTATACGTATTTTGCTGTAAAGTCCCGTTAAAATTCGTTGAAAACTCTCTGTCTCACCTAGAATGCATTGCGGAATGGCATGCGATGTATTTTTGGTAATTGTCCATCTGTCTGGGGTGAGTGTGGTTTATTTATATTAGATCCTGATGAATCGTTTTAAGGAACGAGGAGTTACAGTCCCTATTAGTATGAAACGTTACGTGAACGTTAAAAAAATGTTGTTTTCCATGTTTATGATATTCAAAGAATGATTATTGTGTTGAATCAACGTTTTACAAATGTCGAAAATATCTACCGCTTTTTGCAACAGAAATGTGGGCTTACCGTCTGGATGACAAAATGTAAGACTAAGCTAATGCATGTACATTTTTATACCAATAATATGCTGTTTTATTTATTTATTTATTTATTTACATAGTAGTAGATATCATTAAGTTTGATTACATATTGCATTTATATTTAAATGTAGAAAAAATCCAGAAATTATTTTCAGTCACAAATAGCAGTGATAACTTTCGACTCTTTTACATTTTTTTAAAAAGTTTTTTTTGTAATTTATTCAAAAAGTATTGTAAATTATGACCAATAGTGCTTCTGCAACATTTTAAAACGTGTGCTACTGGGGTAAAATTTCGGTAGAGTTGAGACACGGTGACATAGTTACAGTAAATTTGACTATAAAATTTCGGTATTTCTTTTTTACAAAAGAATTTATACATAGTTTCAAACACAATTTAATGCAGAACAATTTTTTTCATTATGTAAGTTTTAATCACCTGTTAAAAAAAATTCTGATTTTCATGATACACACAGACCGTGAGCATTTATTTTTTCTTTGATGTTTTCTTAATTATGTATACCCTTTGATTCTTGTTTATCGATTTATCTACTTATTGTTATTGCATATGCTTATTAATTTCACCATATTTAACTGAAAAAACGAGTTTTTTGTAAATTAAAAACTCTTTTGAAAAAAAGTAATACGTTTGAAAGGAGTAATTACGTCATGTATTGCAACAAGGTTCTTCTTAGAATGAAAAAAATAATAAAGTTGTATTTTTTTATGACACCTAGTATTCAGTAATAAAACATTAAATTATTAATAATTTCGGTTCTATTGAATTTAGGTAACGTATGTAGCAACGAGAGAAAGTCAGCGCGAAGAGACAAGAAATTTCACCTACCATTTCGTTTAACTTTTAGAGATTTGCATTGGGTTTTGAATTTATATATTTCGACAAATTTACTAACAATACTAGTCGTGTGCAACGTATACAATTAACAAAAGACCATGAGTTCAAGCTTCGACGCTATACCTTTTTCCTACAGGTGCCAAGTATGTCAAAGGGCATTGAGTTTAATAGGTACGTGAGTGTAGAGAAAAAATACTATTTTAAAGATTGATTGTCATATGACTAAAAGCTTTTCATTTGTTGTGTCATTGGTAAAGAATGATGTCACGTGATTGGTTGTGTGGTATTTTTATAAATCAATTGCATTAAATCGCGATAACATTTGATATTGTAAATGAAAAAGGTTGTGAATAAAAAAATGATTTCTAGTGATACTCTTTCATTCGATTACCCTTTCAAAAAAAAAAAAAAACCCAAGCAACTTCATTATTGCTGTTGCGTTTTTTTTTTTTTTTTTTTTTTTTTTTTTGTCTAGTGTGGTAACGCGTGATGAAGTAGTGACGTTCATGTCATAGAAGTGACGTCAGGGCTGCATTATGGAAAAATTTAACTTTCACTGCTCTCGAAATGAGAAAACTTGTTTGCTTATGCGAATGGGGATTTTTTTTAAAGTGCGCCCAGTTAGCAACTAATCTAAAACGAATTCCAAGTTTGTTTGTTCAGAATATTTAAACGTATACAAAATAGTAGCCAGATTTGTGAAAATGCAGATCTTTATTATTTTTTACATGATAAATAAATACTTGTGACATACTATTTGCAGTTGATGTTGATATGTTGATAGAAATCCTTTTATGAATTACGCAAAGTTTTTAAGAAAAATGAAAAAAAAAAAAAAAAATTAAATACCCAACGAAACGTCCGCGCTGNCTTTATAATACTGTTTAAATTATGATACGTCTTTAGTGCAAAAGGAAAAGTTTTTAAGTTAAATACATGATGTTGTGTAAATTAAAAATAATCTTAAAAAACCTAATTCATGTAACGGACGTCAATAAATCAATTGTTTATGTAAGTTATAAGTTCGTAAAGATGCAAAAATAAGTAAAAATTCAGTCAGAAAATAATCATAAAATAATCGAATGCAATTAACTATGTTTGTAATATCAATAGGCAAAAGAAATACCTGATGTGTCCACGAGTACTCAGAAAATACGAAATAAGGATTGCATAGTGTACGGTATCACACTTGAACTAATATTTAAAAGCTGTAAAAAAAAATTTGTACTGCTGGATACCTAAGAAAAAAAAAAAAAACATAAAAAATAAAAAAACAGTTCTGTCACCGCAAGCCATACATCCGAAATCACTCTGCCGGTTTCTTTAAATTAAAGAGAGTCTCGCAAAAAATCAATCAACAATGGTTTCTGACTCATATATATGACGAGAATGGGCAAAAAAAAAAAAAAAAAAAAAAAAAAAAAAAAATGGACCCAAATCGCAGTCAAAAGCGAACGAGCGTTTACCGATTACATATACTGCCCGTACACGATTTGTAACGAGTGCGAAGACTTTCCTCTTCCGCGAACGCATCGAGAGAGAAAAACGAGCCAATTAATCAGCGCATCCGTACGCATAAGTATACACATGTATATATATACGCACACCGACATCACAGGTGCAATCTAAACGGACCACGGTCAGATCAAAGACCGCTCGCGAATCTCGCGATCGCTCGCGCGTATGGTAGGTATATTCGCCGCGCTGTCTTCCCCCCGAAGGCTGCACCCAAGTAACATAATTATCATCGACGCAAGGCAGCACAGCATATAGCGGTGAAATTCTTTGTTCCCCCCTCCCCCTCTTTTTCTCTTTTCGCTCTCTCTTTCTCTTCTATCTTATATATGCATACATATATACATTTTAGGTATACATGCGCGAACGAGGAGTTCCCGGACGAGCGAGTGAAAGTCCCACGTGTGCCGAGGAATTCGCTTAGGCTCGCGCTGCGCGCGATAGGCATGTACAATATCTGGGTACGGATGTTAACATGTCGATGGCGGCGTGTGTCTTTTTTCACATTTTTGGAAATTCCAACGAGAATCTTCGATTGAATAACCAGCGATGCCATCATCATCATCCGCTTGTATGCGTCTGGCGTTCGATGAAGACGTTATGACATCTAGATTACAATGGTTTGATCGTGGGTGAAAGGTACCATTGTAAAACGACGTGGGTGCAGTTGTCACGGAAAAAGGTTATTTTTCGGAAGAAAGAGACGAAGCGCGTGTATATCTACTTACTTGGAGCCCAATGATGAAAATCCAACGAGCCAAGCGTATGATTTGGGGCCCGTGCAAGTGCGAGCGAGATTGATTTACAGGATGCCTATTATCTTTCCACGGCATCATCCTTTCTTGCTCCTTAAATTTTCGTACATGTATGATTATTTCGGTCGATTTATTTTCCGTCGAGTGCAACGAAAAACCGCGATCGATTTACAAGTAGCCTGGGGTGAGTGACATATATGTGCACGTGTACGGATGCTGGGTTAAAAATGTTGAACGTGAGAAATCTCTTTTTTTTTCTCTCTTTCTCCTCGTACCGGCGCATAATTCGAAAGTGAGTTATTCCGAAGAAAGAGAAAATCCAGCTTGGTCGTGACTCTCCGCGAGAGATTTTTTATCAGCATTACCTTTGGGTCGGGCTTGGTTGGTGGTGCGCGGTGCGCTTCACACGAATGGTTGCGTAAGACGATTTTACATTCCGCCGATGACACGCGGCTAATAAATGCCAGTCGCAACCATTGTCGATTAATGTCAATTTTACTTGCCTCTTCTTATCTTCTACTTCACAGCTCTACTCGAAAATGTATAACCATCTACCAACTGAAATGGTATGCCAGACAGTTTTTGTGGTTACATATTGAAATTATTTATTATTTATGCTATTTTATTCAATAACGTTTTTTCGAGATGAATATTAAAAATCGCAATAATTCTGCATCAGGAAGTCAATGATACGGATGTACTTACGTGTTATCTAGCATTAATCATGCATGAAAAAATAGACTATGTGCAGTTTAAAAGTTTATGACTAGCAAGTAAAACTTACATAAAATATTTCTGTGGTGATAGTTGATTTATGAAATTGTAAGAACACCTTTTCAATGGTAACAAGATATTGAATTGTTTTTGCAATGAATTAAAACATAATAGTTTCTCATTTTTAATAAAAGGAATGTATATGCCAAAGAATAAAGTATTTTTAATACAGAAGTAGTATAAAGAAAGTTAATTATAAAAAGAAGCTATAATTTGAACGTACTCTAGATCATCAAGTAATTTGTTTATTTATTTAATTTTAAGTTACATAATTTATAACGTAAAGCATAATATAGTANTATTATTTATAATAATTTGAATACCCTTTGATGCCCATCACCCATATGTTATTGTTATCTTGAAAACTTAAACGGGGATCGTGTTGATATTGCATAATTTAGCAGAGAGACAAAAAGACAGTTGCAGGTGGAAAATTGGTCGTAATACTGTAAGTGTAAGCCAAGTGGCTTAATTCATACAAAACAGTTCGTCTTGCATGTTGCATGTGAGAAACGGCCAATCTACGAGTCACCAGAGCAAAAAGTGTCATTTAAATAACAGGACTTGATTTTGATTTTGTTTCGTTATCGTATCCAACTGAGTATTAGTATTAATTTAAACCAATAAACGATTTTTTGGCCATTTTAAAAAGTTTTTCGATATTAAGTGTTTTCATAACAACACTATAGGTGAAATTGGTCAATACAAACAAGTGTATTTTTAGAAGGTCTATAACTTTTGTATTAAACATTTTGTCTAAAAATGTGATGAGCAAAAAATAAATGGCGTTAAACGATTTTTAGCGATTTTTGCCGATTGAACCGTTAATACGGCACTGTGAAAAAAAACTTCTTGTACAAAAAAGTTTTGTTTCATTGATATCTACAACTCTATTTTTTTGACGCAAACGTGCAAAATGTTATCGCTGAAAAACTGGTTTTTTCGTCTTAGAGAGCTGCACTAAAATTGCTATAAAAATTTTTCCTTTCTATGAAACTTGTACAAATGTAAATCACCAGCTTAGACATCCAACTCGAAGTTACGAACAAAATTTCAGCTCATTTGGGTCATAATTACTTCAAGTGGTCAAAAAACTTGACATCGTACATACATACTTCCACACATACACTATGTGACCACTGATCACTGACTAATTAAATCACATACACATTAGAAGACATGGAGAGACATATAGATATAATAATACGATACTAAATAATTCTATAAGTCTACCAAGTCTGAACTACACACCTTCGATAGTTCAATATGTATGGACTACGAACACGTGTAGTTTATCAAGATTAATGGAAACTGAAGTTCACCTGTGCAACTAAGAACGCCACAGCTCAAGTGGACTGGCGATAGGACATGGGTTTTTGTTGTCGTATACCTACAATCTATTATGAGACTACTTTCTTCAAATCCAAAAACTAACTTCTTAAATGTAATGAATGTGGTAGAGATAGGAATTTTATTTCATAGACTAATCACGGGCATCGTTTAATCCTACTTTTACATGCCTTGATATTATCACGACAGAGGCCCACGGAGAATAAAAAAATCCTACTTGTAAATAATCAAGTTGATAAAATCCATCCGAACTACGTGGCAGTATGGGTTATTTTTGTACTCAAGATTTGTGTGATCAAAACTATTGTAAATTTTTTGCTAAGATTTTATAGATTTATGGAGGACTTTGAATACACAAAAAAAGAAACAAGGAAAAAATGGCCAAATCAGATAATCGAGGGCATTAAAAAACATCTATGGATTACGGGTCAAGTAGAAAACTTGAAATTGAACCGACATTGTGCATTTGCGTTGTATATTATAAAGTATTGTTGAAAATTAAATTCTTTTTAAAGTATCAATATTAAGGAAAAAAGAAAAAAAAACATTTTAATCCAACGTATCTGACATCATACCATTAGTCGATCTGTGAGAAAAATTGATGAAAAAAAATCGTTAATCAATAGCAGTACTGGGAGCGATATTAACAAAAAAAAAGTAGTGAATGTATTCAATACAAGTGCAGCCTCGATCTCGTCATACTTAAGCTCATTATTCTCCTTACAATTGTTAAAGATGTAGTCCTTGTTTCCCTGATGTGTGAAAACTTTATCGAGCACCTGTTCATCATGGCCATGGATAGTGCATATACACACATAAAAATAACACGCGTCATGTACGTGTGCCGATTTTAGATCGCAATCATCTCATACACTTTCCATTCTGAACCAGATCATTCGTATTCTACTCACTATATTTATGCAGTACAGGGAATTTTCGAATAACACATTTTTTTATTGTGTATATTTTACCAAGTCTTTCAGGCAGTAGTCATACATTTCAGGATTTTTTTTTCTGCAAAAATGCTTTTTTTTATTTTGGTTTTTAACTGAAGTTTCTTGATTGTAAACCAAAAAGACACGATAAAAAATCATAATAAATATATTGCTTTCTGGTGTCTATGTGTAGTTAAATGTTACTTTAATCCACGTCTTTGAACTTATCCATTGCTTTTTTCAAATAAATCTACGCATAAAGTATTAATTGTTTTTGCCAAATTTTTTTTTGTCCAAGAGAAAAAGATTTTTGTTAAAAAAACACAAAATTTTCATAGCGTAACTGAGAAAGATAAAGAAATTTGTCATTGTATTCTTGTAATATTTTGCTAGTTGAGAAACTTTTCTGAATACATCTCAAACTACTTATCTCTGTTGACCTGTTTGCTTGAAATAGTATTGTAAAAAAAGCCTGATAAGAGACTTGTTGTTCAAAGAGGAAAAAAAAAAACTTTACTCAAAACCTTTCTACCGTAATTTTTTCTAAAAATTTCAGCATTTACTTTCGTAACGATTTTTTTGACAAACATCCTATGCATATGCGCAGCTCAAAACCAAATGAAACGATGACGTAATTTATCGATTGATCAATGATGAAATACACACGTACGAGCAAAAAAAAAAAAAAACACCTTTAAAAGTTGTATTTTTGGGTATTGAAATACAAACGTCCTTTTCGCGATCAAACAAAATAGTTGGCTTGATTTATAGCTCTGGATGGAATGAATATTGTCAAAACAGAGAAAAAAAATGCTTCTAAATTGCGTCCAAAACAGAGCTGAATTGGCTATTTTTGTTTTCCTTTCGGTCAATATAATCATGCCAGTCGGGTTTCTAGATTTACGAATCAAAGACAAACAGGAAAAAAAAAAAAAAAAAAAAACAGCGAGAGACAAACGAACGGGACACCCGAGAAAGTAGAAGTGAAACACTTGTACAACACATTCTTATGTATGAATTTGACTCAATGACATTATTCTCATCTAATACTTTGCAATATGTATATTTGCTTGTTTCTGTAAAAGTTACGTAAACATATCCCACCATTTTTAAAAAAGGATGTCGAAAAAAAAAAAAAAAAAAAAACCCATAGTTTTTTGACGCTCCGTAAAAAAAAAAAAAAACTTATTATTATTTTTAGATCGGTATAATGTATGCTAGTGACAAATAAATGCCGAAAAATGTGCATTGACAGCCAAATTTATAGAAAACTCAGTTGCACCATTATCTAAAATTTTTCGAATTTCGCAGGAAAGAAAAAAAAAAAAAAAACTTGAAAATACCGTAACATCGCGAGGGGGGGGGGGCATCACCGCAAAGAAGCGACAAATCGGCAAAAAGGGCGTGGCGACGACGAGGGGAAAGGGTCCATCCGGGCCCACTGTAAAATTCACATGGATGCGCACACGAGCGCGACCGAGGGAAAGTACCACCTATTCGCCGGTCCGAGCAATTCACACACGGCGACGTGTAGAGAGAGAGAGAGAGAAAAAGAGAAAAGAGGAAGTAGGTCGGTGAGAATATAAGTCGCTGGCTCGAGCCGCCGCCGTCGCGTTCAAGCGGTGATAGATATAACACAGTCGGCAAGGCCCCCCTCGAGTCTACCACGGCGACGATATGGGCCCGACAGTCAGTCTCGCCAGGCTATTCCGGGAGTCACGACAGGTGTGCGTGAGGAGAGCCCACGAGCAGTAAAACTGCATATATACAATATACACCCACAACTTGTACATGTTGGCTGCTGTCACTCGTTTGCCGGTCGATCGGTGTCCCTATACTTTGGCTGTCGACGGTTTTCGCTTGATTGATCTCGCGTTGAGCGAAAAATGGTGCTAGGACCGATTGCCACTGACTGTTGTTGGTAGATTTTTTTTTTTTTTTTTTTTTCCTCAACGTTTTGAACCTCCAAAGAAGAGTACTGCGACCAGTGGTTGCTGATATTTGATAAGCTTTCGTTGGTATCGGGGGTGAGGAAGCGAGAGCGAGTGCAACCGAGGATTCACAAGTACGTACGAGAAGAGGTCGGTTTTCGACTCCAAACAGCTATGGAGGGATCCAAGGTAATGATTCTCGATGTAAGAAAAAATAACATACATTAACAAAAACATGGAGAAATTCTATTAAAAGTAGTACGTTGTGTCGATCACGTGAATTTTCATCACAGTTTACGAGGTTTTTAAAAATTTTGGTGAATCAACGATATTACTGGGTGTAAAGATAAGACTAGAATACTTTCTCTTGGCGGATGATATTTTCTGGCTTGACAATCGAAAAGATTACGACAAAGTGCTTCCTCGTTCTATAGTTTACATGCGTTTGTTCGTTAGAAATGTGTCTCTTATTTACCGTAAATTTCACCGAAATTTCTTCCGCAAGGTATAAATCACCGCGGCAAAAATTACCAAAAGTGGGTAAAAACGTCCGCGACGCTTGCTCTGTCTTTGCTGTAGAAAAAAAAATATATATATATATATATATATACCTGCAGCTTTGATCTCTGTTGTATGGCACATCCCAAACATCGTACTCATGCGTGAACCCACAGTTTCTCCTCCATAACGGGCGCATTTCCTCTGCGTATCATCCGACTATTAGTATTTCCTTCCGCGTCCAGAGAGAAAGGAAAGCGAGTTCCGGATTCGGAAATACATATGCACGGATGGATATGCGGAACAAAGAGGGAAGAGATGCCGCGAACTAGATCGCGAGCAGCAGCTGTACTATATATGCAATTGCCGGACGGCCGCGGACGCACGGCCAATTAGCGCCTTATTCGCGCGTACGCTTATGACAAAAAAAAAAAAAAAAAAAAATACTGTTCCTCGCTGGTCGGTTGTGCTCCCGTGGATTTCTGGAGCGCGAAAACCCGACGAAAACGGCGAGGATCGTGTACACGTACGCTCTTTTTTTCCAACGTATGCATCAGCCACTCGGTGGATTACAGATGAGATGGAATTATGTACACCTTTTTCCAGAGTTTTACATTTGCATTTCAATTTTCTTCCATTTATCGTTACGTGCGCTTGTTGTTGACTATGAACGGCCGAATCGTTTGGCTCACGCAAACATCGGGTAAATGTTTAAACTTGGAAGCTGCCAAAGGTTCGGGGAACTGAAATATTAACGAAAGCAGCGAAAAAGCCACAGTTACAACGGCTACATTGTTTCGCCCTGGATGTTCCGAAAAGTGCGAAAATTAGTGTACAAACGACCCGACTCGTTACGAAAAATTGCAAGAGCGCTGTAAACGTCCTAATCGTCGCTCATTACCCCCAACTATCCATCAACTTTACTCCCGTCGAATAATCGACCACTGTTGTTCTAAGCGCGTCAAATAAACATTCATCGAAATATATATTTTTTTCTTTCCCCAAATTCCAGAGCCACGAAAAAATAGTCCCTCGTGTTTCATGTCGTTGGATTAGGTCTCCTTGCCATAATGGGATTGGTGATTTTCTTTTGCCACAAAAACATAATCTGGCAAGTTCAATTAAATCACACACACTGTAAAATCCAAGTGTGTCAAAGTGCACGTTTGTGTATAACAAAAGCGGATAACCAAAATTTTTTTTTTTCATAAAGTGCATTACAGTTATAATCTTGATAAATGTTTTAAGAAAAACCAAATTGATAGTTAGTGAACCATCCCAACTAGTATATTAAATTAATATAATTAAACAATTTTTTTTCCCCTAACGATTGACATACGAAGGCTGTAGAGAGTAAAACGTCTCAGTAAAAGATTTTTACACACTTGGAAACGTGTTACATTGGTTTTTGTCCAATAACCACTTGGTGCACCATAGATTTAGTTTTTTGTTTTTTAAATTCTCATCAATGCCACGATGGCATATTAAAAAAAAAAAAAAAAAAAAAGCGAAAATTTCAACTTGACACTTTAAACGTGTTATGTTGAGACACACTTGGATTTACAGTGACATGGTTAAACGTGCGAAGAGAAAAAAAAAAACAAAAAAAGAAACAAAAAATCCTTGGTTGGCAGCAACCATTGGAAATATAATGTCTCTGCTCACAGGTGGTGCTGGCCCTGGCCCTGTTGGCCGCCGTCTCCCCGTCCCTCGGCGAAACCACGAGTCCCCCGGGCGAGCTGCCCAAGCCCAGCTACGCGCGCACCATGCTCAAGGTGTCCCGCAGCCTGCCCGGCGAGACCGAGGAGCTCAAGATCCGCACGGCCGAGGGCAGCCTGGCCACCCTCATCGTCAAGCGCCGCGAAAAGTCCGTCGTCGAGTCCCCGTCGGCCCAAGGGAGCAACGACACCGACGCCCCCGCGACCACCATCGGCTACCAAAACGTCGACGTGGACCCCTGGAACCGCTCCCCCGAGCACGACCAGCGCCGCCAGAAGATCGAGGCTGCGAGGAACTGGGTGCCCCTGAGCCGCACCGCCGACTCCTGGAGGCCCCTCGGCGAGCCCTTGTCGGGGCGCTCGTGGCCGGAGGCCACCCGGGCCGTGCAACGGGTCCCCGCGGACGCGAACTCGAGCGAGCAGCTCTTGCGCTACGCGCTCTTGCCGCACGAGCCAAGGCGCATGGTGCGCACCAACGTCGGAGCGAACCTGTCCAAGAACCGGGAGGGCAAGGGCACGCCGGCTGAGGTGGTGGTGAGGTCCGAGATAAACGTCAAGCCCCAGCCGGGGTCTACCGGGCAGCAGGGGAAGCGGGCGCCCGTGGCGTTGGACGCGGATGGTATGCCGGTGGTGTACGGCAGGCGGGTGCCCGACGAGCCGATCGACAAGGTGCAGGTCTGGAGGAACGCGCGGGTGATCAATGACCGGTTGGTCACGGAGCCGGCCAAGGGTCTGGAAGAGTCCGGGGGAAGCTTCGACACCTTCTTCGAGGATGTCAATCGGAGGTGAGGGGGATGATTTTACCTTTTGGGGCGTCTCTCGCGCTATGTACCCATTGTCTGCTTATCTGTCCGAGTGTGTCGGTGTCTCTACTGGGATATCGAGTTTTATTGTTATCACAACAAATTTTATCGTGATGTTTTTTTTTTTTTTCTTTTCTTTTCAATTTTGTGGCCAGCCACTCAAGTTTGATTTTCAAAAATACGTTTTTTAGCGATTTTGCCGGCAAAAAAAAGTTTTTGTTTCCAAAATAGTTATATACTTGAACAATGGCTTTGTTTCTCATGGTGAAAGGCAATAAAATTTTTTTTTTTAATAATTTTTTCATAATATCTCGACAAATGTGCTTAGCATTTAATTAAAGTCGATGAAAATAAACAAATATTATGCTTTAATTTTTGGTATACATACTAAAAGTAATTGGATTAATTTTTATTTACTTANAAAAAAAAAAAAAAAAAAAAAAAAAAAAAAAAAAAAAAAAACGTTGCTTTTCGATGTCTAAAGCTATAAAAATTGGCACGATTTTCCAATTCATGTGAACTTTTTGTGCTACTGTACGTATACGCATGTACGAAATCAGTCGTATTCTAAAATTTCGGCCTTTTCATTCAATGATCTGTAGCCAAAAAAAAAAATTTTTTTCTCTTTTATATAATCAATATCAACACTTGGTATTTCTTTATTACCTGACAGCTTATTTGGCCAAGACGGGGACATATATGATGTCTCCAACAGGGAACTTTGTAGACAAAAAATACACGAATCAGCTGAAACATGGCCTCGTGCTAAATTTTACATAACTTTTTATACATACTGTGTTTCATTACGTCCCAACCAAAAAAAGATCTCATTCAAAGTATCTATAATTTGTCCGAACTTATAAAAAAAGCTTCACGTAAATTTATACCACATTCCTGTACAAAAAGAACGATTCGAAAAATATTTTCTTCTTTTTTACCCCAAGAGGCGTACTCTTAGAGATGCAACGGCTGAAAATTTAACTCTGTAAATTTCTACCACAGTCGAGAGGATTTTACGACAATCCAAAGTATTCTAGAATGTTTTGAAATTTTTGGGAATAGTCCGAACCTTCCCAGAACAACCTGGAACACCCCGAAATGTTGTAGAGTAACCTCGAGTATGAAAAAATGCTCTGGACCATTGCAGAAACTTTCGGCCCTTACACCACCGAAGGTATACGCCCTCTACGGTAAAAATATAATCTTGATCAAAAGGGCACGGGAGGTCCCTTTGTCATGTCTTAATTATTATTCACCACCTAACAATAAATACATACAATTTGTTACATATGATAATCATAAAAAAAATCTAAAGAATTTCCAGCAAGGAGACACTGTATAACGTGCCCGTAAGCTGGTGTGGTGTTTAACTATTATATACATTGATTAATTTTACGTGATGAGATTTGGTTATTCAATCATTTCTGGAAAAAAAAAAAAAAAAAAAAAAACAAGGAAATTACCGGCAAATTCATTGATAAAGACCCCATATGTTTCCTAGATATGGAAAGTTGGCGGACGACAGCGGCTCGCAAAAGCCCAAGCCCTACCGCAACGAGGTCCTCGGGGCCGAGGTGTACGAGTCGGCCGAGGACACGTACCGCCCGAGCATCCGCAAGCGCATGCTGCAGCCGGAAATCTTGTCGGCCGCCTACCCAAACTCCCGGTTCTACTCGCCGCCCGACACGACCAAGCCAAGCGTGGCGGCCGTGAAACCGGGCACCCGGGCTCCAGTCCTCCAGTACGCCCACCCGGAGTTGGGCGTGCAGCCAGCCAAGGCCGTCGCCAAGAGCGAGCCGCCCAACAACAAAGCGTCGAGGAAGCACGAGGAGACGATGACCTACACCGAGGCCCCGCTGCTGCAACAATACGTCCCACCTTCGGGGAGCAGCAACGGGGAGCAGAGGCACCAGAAGAGACGCTACGTCCTCAACGAGAAGAACATCATTGACTCGTACAACTACAAGAACTACTACCCCTACACCCCGCACTACTACGGGCTCAAGAGGCCCGCTGTCGAGCCTCCGCTCTGGGTCAAGATTTCGGAGGGCATCAAGAACCAGTTCACCGATGGAGTCGCCAAGGTCAGATCATTTCCTTCCAATACCAACCACATTTTATACATTTGGCTAAAATGAAAGACGAAGAGCTTTTCCATCCGTTCCTTCATCCCAAATCCGTACACAGGAGGAAAATAATTATTTCACGAGTTTTAACGCTATTTCAAGCACAGCCGGTGTAACTTTGATCTGTCACGGGCCCTATTGCGGAACCATGGCGTGCGGTATAACTTTCGACAATGTGGTCCGGGACAGATGAAAGACTGGGGGCACACTTGACACTTCTGATGGGCGGGATGAAAAACAAAAACAAAAACAAAAACCGAGTCTAACGAAAATCGATGCGAGTAGATGTCGGAGCTGACCAAACCCGTGCTCGACCCGTTGGCCGAGGCGACCCGCAAGATCTCGGAGAACCTCGGCTTGTCGCGCTCCCAGGATCCCGCCCAGGACAAGGTGGGCAGCGTGGCGACCGGCTCGTCCATATTGATCCCGGCGCTCGGGCTCATGGCATCCGGTGCCGCGCTGGGTATTGGCGCCGTGGCAGTTGGCCGTTACCTGGACGTGGACGTGCTCAAGCGTTCCAACGCCGGTGGTGAGCATTTCGACGCCGATGACGAGAGAGCTCTCGAGGCCGTAGCTGGGACGCGTGGCGAGCTGCAAGGGCAACCCAGCGTCAATCAGATTTACCTGCTGGTGGAGGGTGATGGCTACGATGGGGGAGCGAGTAGGAAGAAAAGGAGCAGCGATGATACCGGTTCCAGGTGAGATTGGGATTTGACGTTTCGTTTGGAATAACTGATCGTTCGATTGTGGATTTTCATGAATGCCCGTCTGTTTAACTCCACCGTAGGAATATCCAAAGAAAGGGTGCAGATCCGATCGCGGAAATCGTTGAGATCGATTCCCCGTCTCGATCGCTCGATGACACCATTTCCGACGAAGGCAACAACGTCCAACTGGACAACGAAGAGGACTTTGCTGAGGCCATCGTTCAAAAGGCCTTTGAGGCCATCACGAGTAGAACAAAAAAAGATAAAGTACGTTATAAGAATTATAATTGTTACCAATAGTATTTTCATCGTTAAATTTTACCTATCGAATAACTCATACGATAGGTAGTCTGATCTCGTGGCTTTATATGAATTCGTGCCAAAAATTACCGTTTCAATGAATTTCAAATCGGATGCTATCTATCGTTCGCTTTCCACAGTACGTGCATACAGTGTCGATTTACTGAGAGCTATACTTTGAGTTTGTTGAGTAATGTACCGGTGATCCGCGGCTTGCCTTGAAGAACACATACTGCTTAATAAATCATACCTGGCAATTCCTCTTGACGAACAATATATACAACCGAAATAATCCAACGACAGTTTTATATTACGTTAGATATTATGATTGACCTTGTTAGGAGAACACCGATACATGAAATAATAGTTAAACATAATTTCGTCGTGTTTGAATTTTCTAATGGAGCTTGATACCCTTGCATTTTCATGAAGAAGAGCGAGAGATTAACGGAAGATACGCGAATGGCACGAAAGAAGCGAAGCCTCAGTGATGACGAACTCGACGACGCCTTGCAGAATTTGGACAAAGTAGAGGTGGCTGAAGGAAGTAGCCATATACCTGGTGACTGGTCGAACACGCCCTGCGCCAAGAAAATATTCTGCGACGCCATGGTCAAGCGCGGCTCCGACGCCCACATGGTTATGGACAAGAAGATGTACGGGCTTTTGAGGATGTGAGTTTTTTTTTTTTCTTGTTTCGTAAGTAGTCTGGACTAAGTCACGGGTCCAGGTGGGATTTAAGGGATAATCCATTACTTTTTTCACTCGCTCTCCTTCACTGGACAGGTCATTTTAATTTGCACTGAGCAGAGAGATCGATGTTCCAGTTCTCGGCCATTTGGCTTATTTTTTCAATATAAATTTTCAAAACATAGACAAATCGGGTAGTTATTCAGACACTAAACAATTACCTTTTCAATACAAATCAACGTATATATCCAATTGAAGATGTAGCGAAGGCCTATAAAAGAAAAACGTGACCGACTATTGGGACATTTCGTCTGGTGCTTAAGTGACCGAGTACTGGGGCAACGACCTCGTGTGAAACGCAAAAAAAAAAAAACAGACCTTTGCGTCCTTGTAAAAAAAATTGTATATTAATGTCGAATAAGTCGCAAAAAGTAGCTTATTTAATTTAATCATTTTTTCAAATGCTAGTCAATTTGAATTTTTCTACTAAAAAAATTTCCGATGATGATTGTGGCATGATGATGTACAAGCTGTTTGTTTATACAACATGCGAGTTCCCTTTGCACTGTAACGGCAAAATATTGCAAATTATTTTGCAAACTTCATCGGATGAGAGACGTGAACCTCCTTTCGATCGACGCGCATAAAAAAAATCTTCTCCGTTACCCGTTTCAATGGGGGGGAAAAAAAAAAATTCGTAATCCCTTCGAATATTTTTCGATACCTTGATCATCGTCCTCTCGAACGAAGTTTCCCTGCCGTAAATTTATACGACCCGACGGTTGCAAGCCCAGCTAGGAAGCGGAAACGACCAAGCAAGTATCTCCAACTTTCGCGTCGTAAAGAAGCAGTTTCTTTTTTTTTCTCTCGCGTAATCTCTTTACAACAGCACGCTGAGTGTCCGAGCTGCTTCGAAATAAATACACCCTAGTATCGCGCGCAGGAACCGCCAAGAGTTGCCAAAAGTAAAAAAATTTGTGACCGGTGATTAACCGAAAGTCGATAGTATTAAAATGTGCCTGTGATATTTTTCAAAAAAATTTCGGATATTTGTGAAAATTGTTATAATTTGACATAACGTATCGTTTCCACCATTCTAACGTATAGAACATAGACGTGCATGCGTTGGCCAAAAAATATTAGCTGAGGACCATTCAAATGTTTTAACTTTTAAATATGATTTATGTAACACGTGCACTTTAAGAATTTTAAAAATTTACTGTGGTTGAAAAAAAAAAGATTTGTTCTCATTTTTTGAATAATTTTTTCGGCAATAAGCAAAGCTTCCAATTTTAACCACGTATAAATTTCAAGCACTCGATGTTGTCATCATGCAGAGTAATTTTTGTTTTATTTTTTTTTTAAAGAAAATGACTGAAGAACCATTAGTAACTAAAGTTACGATTAAATTACAAAAACATGGCTTCCTAAAGTTTTCATAAGCTGTGACCTACCTGTGGTGAGAAACGGTACAGTCATTTATAAATGATCACTACACGGCAAAATAGGTAAAATCCTCTGTAATATACTGTAAATGTACTCCTTTGTATCACCAAGGAGCGTTAGAAACATTTTTCAGAGTATCAAAGAAATGTCAAAGCATTAGAAGACCCTTTCCGTAAACCAAAATTCACAAGGTCTATATACAGTGTCGGGAGAAAGAGGTGGTATACGACGGGGAGGAGGAGGTAAAAGAAAGAATGCGCTCGGATAACTTTCCTCTCGGCTCGTGCGGGCTTTCGCTTAAACCGCTGCTGCATATCGTTCCACTGACTGATACTCGGCTCGTCGGCCAGCACGACGAGACTTTTACCTCCTAGAATTAGCACAGTTTTCACTTGCTGGATGCAGGCGCGCGAATCGATCGTGTCGCCAAATCCGAGAATACTATTTTTTTTTTTTTTTTCATGGGAAAAGAAAACAATTTGAGCACTTTTTTTGACAAAAACAATAATATGCACACTCAAGCTTAACCTTAACTCTTAATCGAATTGGATGTTACTTTTTTTGGGGGATGGGAATTTTCAACCCCTTCCCCCCATGCTTACACTTCGACACTCTGTCAGGTGTAGTAGAGAAATTGTTTCATGCGGACACGAAAGCTAGTTGTTTACCAGATGTGTGACCATTAGGATTCAATACTTTTTTCACACGACAGTAACTATCTAACGGATAACGCGAAGAAATAAATTTTTTTTTTTTTTTTTTATGTTTTATATGCGATACTTTAAGCTGATGTGTATAAATATTTTTCCTACCTCAAGCGATTTTGTTTATTTAATTTTTTTTTTATATCTGGATGTTCGTTGAACCCTTGGTTGGAAAAACAGCTTAAGTATGGTTTGGATGTATGAGTAATAGAATTATAGCTTACTTTGAGTCGGTATTTTTCGTCTCGATCGTAAACTTTATCCACACAAAAGTTACACGGAATGATATACTATTGACTATTATTCGCGAAAAGCTTTATAAATCGTTTTATTATTCGTAAGGAACTTGAATTGTATTTGTCTAATTACTTTCGGCTTCGTAAGGTACACAGTTCCGAACGCAAACAGTAACCAATGGCTCCGATGCCCCGCGAAACTTTTCCACAAGCAGTAACGGCCAACGAAGGGGGGGGGGGATACAGAGCGCGTTCCAATAGTCTCAACGTAGCACCCACACGAAGCCCTCTGTCGTAAAAAACGAACGAGCAAAGACGTCAAAAATAAATTGCGAATCAATCGTCTCGGAGCGAACGAATCGATCACCGTCGCCCAGCATATTTGGGTCAACCGCGCACGGGCATAAAGAAAAACACACCGGCCCATCGTTCTTGGCCGAAGTGCATGTAATATACACGAGGGCAGGCCCGAGGCGCCCCAAGTGTGTCCAATATATGGGCACGCACCTATTCCCGAGTCTTTCCCGGATTACTTTGAGCTGTTCAACACTTTGTTGCTCCAAGTGGAATGTACCTGCCGAGAGTGTTAACTCATAGTACATTTGATTCATCGATGAAGCACCAATAAACCCATCAAGTCGTGGAGCATCGAAATGACGTTTAACTAGCGTGTATCTCTATACCTATATCCACGAAAAATCGAATAAAAGTACCGGTTACGCGCCGTTTGATTAACGCGGTGGGGGGGGGGGGTCGAGAAAAGCGGCAATTAAAACGTGTATGCATATTCAATCGCGTGGATAGCTCGGTATGCTCTAATAATACGCCGTTAACGCTTTTAAATGGCCATTTATTTCATCGTTATCCACGTGCGGGTAAATTTAGCCGTTCGATCTTTCAACGATAGGCCAATGATTGCTTGGATCCTTTTTTTTTTTTTTTTATCGCGCACTGGATGGTTCACACGTACCATTTCACACGCCACAAAAAGCCTCGCTCCCCACAGCATTTGATATGTCGTTCGAATGAATTCAATGGCGATTGTACGCTTTCAGCTGATCTCATTTAATTTTTTCTGAGCCGAATAGGCTAATTCTGTACTCAGCGTACAACTCCTGAGATCGGGTGTCGGGTGCTCAAGTGCTAAAATTCAATGTGCCTCTTGTGATTTATATTATAATTAAAATCAATTCAAACTATAATATAGTGAAAGCATGTTAACAACTGAAGGGTAAAGCTCAACTTTTTTTCCCGTGCAGTAAGTGATTTCAAAATCAATATTAAAATTATACTTGATGAGTTAAAAGTGTTTAATGCATCATGAAAATAAAATAAAAGTACACTTACCAAGTGGGTGATTCCTCGACGGGTTGCCAATGAATTTATTTCGATGTCGTTTTCGGTTCAGTAAATAAACTATGAAATCTGACGTGGTCACAAGACCTTTTACAGAAACCCCTTGACTTCGTGGTATTGAATGATCATATAAATCACTACTTCGGCGTGTATTTTTACAAATACTCCGAACTTCCAGAAATCTGCAACAAGCCGAGCTCTGAATGTCTGAAATCAGACAACGAGACAAAAACACGCGTGTACAATCGAAAATGCATTAGCCAAGTGGCATCCTTTCTTTCCCGGAAGGCCAAGATTTCACAAGAGTAATTTCATTGCCCGCAGGATCCAGCCGGCAGCTGCGGTCCAAGTGTCGGCCCACTTCGACGAGGTCATGGAAGCGGTGAGGAGGCACGACTGCGCGGTCTTCTCGTGTCCCCAGGCCAAAACGCCGCGGTCAGAGACGTTCAGCGCCCCGAGCGCTTGACCGATCATTTCCTGGAGGCCGATTTTTTTCCCTCTCCTCCATTTGGGTGAGTACCTATAATATTACGCGCAGCCTGTACTCTTCGTCCACGAGGTTTTGCTTTCATGGTTAATTTTGTACACGTTTCCTTCTTACCCTCGTACCGTCATTGCCTTCGCAGTACCTTACGGTTGCTCAAACATTTCAACAAGAAATAAAGGATTCCTCTCTGATTAATTGCTGGAGATAAGATTTCACATTTTCTTCTCTTGTTTTACTAGTAAAGCACGTAATTTAAAATATTTCGAAGGAATCCTGTGTCCTTTGTTATAGGCCAATTATTGAATTGAATTTGATCAAGTACCAACATAAATACCCTTTGACGTATGCTTGGGTCGCATATTACAAAGCCCAACACAGTTGAAAGTTGCGAACATGACCAAAGTAACCATTTGAATTTTTCATGGCACTACACGAAATAAAATTAAAAATTCTTCCGAAGCAGTGTAAAAAATAATTAAGTATAGTAATCACGCACTTTTACTTGAACTGCTGTCATTTAAATATTTACCAAGACAATTCTTGTACGCACGAAATGAGTGTCCCAAACAGTTTTTCGAAAAAATTTCTGCGTTATATCCTTATATTCTCACTTTATTTGATATTTCCCGTTCAGGACAAATTCACGGGAATTCACTCGCTGACTTTGAAGTCACAAAAGCTCCTCGAAAGACTTTTAAAATCTCTGACTCGAAACGACTAGAGACTTTTTGCATCGGTACTAATTTCAAAAGCGTATAGCTATTCGTTCACAGTTAATTAACGTTTTCTTGTTTTCCAGGTCCCTTTCTCGTTCCCGAAAGGACCATAGCTGCCGCAATAAAAGTGCGCAACTTCCCCGTCAAAGCTGTACATATACTTTTGTCTTCACGCGAAGGACAAGCTGCTTTATGATTACCGATTTTTCTTTTAACGATTCAAGAGCATAATATTGAGACGTTCATTACGGTGGCAGCTACCCTCATCCATCAAAACAAGTTAAATTATTTTTTTATATCAATACTATTATTACTTTTAAGTTTTGCGTACATGTGCGAGCGTCGAGGCTTTTACATTATAATATGTGTTGTTACGTCATGTTGTGGAAGTTGAAAAATACTTCATATTTTATTTAAAGATATGCGTTTCTGTTATGCAAGTGTATATATACATACATGAATATATAAATTATATTATGTATCGATCATTTTATTTAATTACTATTATTTTTATTGTTGTTGGAGTTATACATTTTTTAAATTATATGTAACAAAATAATAATACATTATTATGTTTACCTACCTCTTGTGTTGTATTTATTATATCCTGAAGATTATTCATTGTATTATATTTAAGTATTTGTTTGTTTTCAAATTTGTTAAAAACATTTAATTTACCGTGGAGGGTTACGGAAGTAATACATACAAGAAGTGTATATGTTTTAAATCTGCTGGTTGTATGTCCATTTGTTTGCCTCAAACTACCAAAGCGTAATAATTACCGAGTACAAAAGCTACAACTTTTTGACACTCAGTGGGCGAAAATTCCAGCTTTGAGTTCTCTTCAGTTTTGTTATGTACGTGCAAACTTGTGTGAGAAAAAAAATCTTGGCTTATTCTACGTGCAGACATCCAACGTTGAACTTTGTACACTATACGGTACAGAATATTATTTTTATACTTAAGCTGAAAATAAATTTTGTCATTTATAATATTAAATTGACATTTTACATAAAATTATACAATATTATAGTACACAAAGTGTACTTGTAAAAATCAAACCAATTTNATTACGTTTCAAATGACTAATTGTACTCTCCAGCAGATAGAAGGGCTTTCATGAGTGACATTTTTTTCTGCAATTTATTAACTAAAATAATGATGGAGCCAGGTTAACATGAATTAATTAGTATTATTTGTTGTAATGTCCAGCTCACACTTTTAACCATGTAATGCTCGTAACAGTTTATGAATTTATTTTTTAACATTGCTTGAATTTTCAATTTTTTGTATCTTGAGATATCGTTTGATATGGATCATGCAGTTTTTTGCAGCAATTATTAGTGCTGCAGCGTTTACCTCATTTGATGGTTTTTTTATATTTTCAATATTGCATTTGTGTGCACAGTTACTGAATCTACAGTTGAGCATACGAAATATAAGCAGAAAAAGCAAACAACGAAGTTTTGTTAAGTTAATAACCGTACTTGTTAATAGACATATTCATCTTCAAAAGTAAGTACGACAAATGCTATAATATTGGTATTTTTTTGTCTTGAAATATCCACCATTTTTAATAGAGTTTGTTGAGATAATAAGTTGGAACATGATACATTAAAATATTAAAATATTTTCTTAAAAAATTATTATTATTAGTACGTATACTTTAAATTAAATTACAGTTTCCGATGATTTCTCACTACATGCACACATATTCTTTGACTATTCGTTCATTGTACACCATATTACATTGTCAGTTACTCATCTCAAAAAAATATCGGATAGGATTTGAAATACAGTACGTAGCATTACTTAAAACTATTTAATGCTAAAAAATCCTTCAATAATAAAAGTGTAAATTCCAGTAGCTCCAGACTGCAGAATAAAACAAAAATCAGTATTTTACTTATACCTTTTCTAATTAATATTTTAGAATAGAAACATTGAACTATTTTAAGCTAGTTTATCAAAAAATAAGGAAACTAATAATGAATCAAAAAAAAATTTTTTTTACTGTAACTTGTACTTTTACACGTACATAGAACAGTTTGAAATCTTGTCAAAAAATAACTTTTTATGTAATAAATTTTCAACTAGAATGTAACTTGACGTCGAAAAATTATTATAATAAATATGGTTTTTTGATCACTGCACTAAAAAGTGGGCACTCTACAAGGAATTGCACATTCTACATCTACAAGAAAATGATACACACATTACAGATGAAAAGTGGATTTTGAACAAACTACATATTTTAACAATAAGCTTTATGATGAAAAAAAGAAATTTTTTTTCTGTACCAAAACAAAAAGAAAATCGTGTTAAAATTACTGATAAAATTAATCCAATCACAGTGACCATTATTATTTAGTGTTTAAGATCTATTTATGGTTGAAAAAAGTGAAGGAACATTGAAAAAAAGTTTTTTTCAATTATTTTTCCATAAAAAGATAATTATTTTCACGCTCTACGAGCAAATAAATTTAATAATCAACAATACAATAAATTACAGAAAAGAGGGAACCCGACAATTGGTTACAATTTAAGGAAGATACCTTTGTAAAATTAGCACTGTCGAGTACCCATGTTACAATGATACTTTTTGCCGTGGAAAAGTTATGGCTGTTGTACCTCACGTAGAAAAGCGTCCCATACTTAATCTATTATCAATTGGGGAGATCTACTTAAACGTACGGATCAATTTAATGACAGGGTATAGAACGAGCTTGTTATTCGGCTGTATTATTGAAAGGTTTTGGATACTGCGGCCGCTAAAAATGTGCAATGTTCGAGCAAGTCTCTTGAAATATTGATGACCAAAAAAACGTAAGTAATTACGTGAAAAACGTACCAGCTATCGTTTAAAAAAAAATTAAGTGGCTGAAGGACGGTAAATTTCGTCGAGCATGCGCTCTTTATCTTAAAGCTTTACAGTTCTGCGAAATGGTCAGTGTTGTACGTATCTCCCGTACCATAGGGTCAGCTCGAATTTTCCGTAACTATGATGGGACTTCCAGAGAAAAAAGTTATTTCGAAGAAAAATATTATAAATCAAACTAAAAGTGGTACGTCTCATGTCAAAACTGATTTATTTCCATTTGCTCTCTAGTGTGTAACTAAAAATAATTTCTCGCTACGTTAGATTGGAAATTAAACTCAATTATCCGAATGGGGCAACACAAGATAAAATAAATAACTCACAATCACGTATACAAGTTTTTATTCAGGACATTGTATGCTGAGTTTAAACTTCATCATCATTATCTAGTTTAAAAATAAATTTTAAATATCTTAAATAATAGTTTTGAATGTAATTTGAAATTTCACTTAAAAGTTTTTTTAAATTAAAGAGAACTTTGTGAAAATAGATCTTTTTTTCAACCCAACTTCTTTGGATTTTGAAAACAACGTAGTTGTTATTATTTTCTTCCGACCAATGAACTTTGGACGGTAATGTGTTTTTAAAACTATTTTTTTTATTTTCAAGATTATTGTTACTTGTCATTGTTTGTCATTAGGACTTGAAAAAAACGTTATAAAAATTTATTTGTATTTTTGTAGGATTTGTTTGCATTAAAAATTGTACAAATACTTTTTCAAAACTGCTAACTTGCGTGCAGTGCGCTGCAACACACACAAATTGAAGTATTTTTTTCAATCATAAGTATAGTTCAACGGTGTCCAGATGCTGTAATTGTTATAAATCGTTTTCAGTTAATCCAAAGATTATTTTATAACAAACTTTTTTATTTGTGGCAAGCTTTCACATAAAAATTTTCTCAGCAGACTATCGTTTTCCATTAAACTGAACAAAGGTTGTTCATCTTAAATTACGTTTTTTGCAAACTATTCTTAGATATTGTATCAATCCAAAAAGAATTCAAGTCATCAAAAACATTATCCAATTCCACTTGTGATTAAAAAACCAGTTTTTCTTCGTTTCACATTCAGTCAATAGTTGTACTGTGGGTGTTTAAACTTTTTGCTCCGTCCAAGATTCAAAGTAGTCATGCTTCAAAATGCAATTAATAAAATTCGCAGGGATAATAAGTAGTATTATTATGAGTACAGTGAAATTATTATTTCAGGTTACGACCACGAAATCGGGCCTTGTCGTTTTTTCTTGCGCCTACTCGGAGCATGGCCTGATTTCGGTTACAAAAACGGTTGGACATCGATGATTCGGTTTCTAACGTCTGTGACAACCATGTTTCTTTTTGCCACTGTCTCGCAAACCATAAAGATGTTGCTTTCATGGAGAGATCTCAATACTGTTACCAAAATATTGAACAACTGTAATATTCCTACGACGATAGCTATGGTGAAAATAATCAGTATTTGGTACCATAAACATGGTAGAATATTATAATTATAATAGAAAATAGTTAGATTTAAGAGTAAACCTGAAAAATGATACAAAGAAATGATCTTCCAATGATCGTAGCTGTTCAAATTTTATTAAAACTGACAAGGTTTCGCTTTTGTTATTAAAATATTTTTTAGTCTTATAATATATATATTACTCACCATGGAAGTAAAGGTAAAAAATAATGTATCAAATAGAAGGCAGTTGACAGCTGGTGAATAACATATTATGATTATCTGATCAGAGAAGAGTCTTTTGTTTTTCTCCCGTGGGTCATATGCGATGGCGGAAAACGAAACTTCTTCGCCGTGGGCAGTAGTGCGAAAAAAGCCACTTTCTTACCACAATTATTTTCTTTTTACTTGTTACCGTAGCCCGGATATTTAAACGTTGTCATTTTTGTTAAAATTTAAACAACCACTAAAAACGCAGTCATATATTATGTTCATTGACGCTATTTGCATGGAAAAAATGCAGGGCTAGATCACAAGAATTATGTAGCTTTTGTGGGCCAAAAAGCTGGTGATTTTCGACAGTGAAGACGAATTTTTTGGTTTAGCGTTAAATAGTCTTTTTTGTGCTTTAAAGTAAAAAAATTTCCATAAAATTTGTTATAAAAAATGTCAGCCTTATAAATATACAAAACAAATGCATTATTAATTATTTTTAATGTTATGACTTATCAAAGATAAAATTGATTGACTTATGTTTTTTAACGAATTTTTTTCATCGCATAAAAAGGATGGATCTTTAATTAATACGTCATTTTGTGCCAATAGATCTGAAATACTTGGTTCGCGAGGTCTTTACGGACTGGAAAGTACAAAATTCCGAGAAAAAACTTGCACTTATGTGGAGAAACGCCAGGATGAGTAGATTTTTCTCGATGGGGTGCATTTTTTTGACCGAAGGGACGCTTTTGATGCAATGTATGGTGGGCCTGCTCGAGCCGATATCTTACGCCCTTGGTAAGAAAACCAATGGAACCGAGTGGCCTTTGTACATGATAGGCTCATTTCCGTACGATACTCAAGTCAGTCCAAATTACCAAATTTCGATGTTTGGCCAGCTACTCTCTAACGTTTTTGCATCCATAGCATTTTCTACCAGTGATTCGTTTTTCGTCGTTCTTATGCTGCACTTGATTTCCCAGCTCTCGATTCTTAAGCTGGAATTACTTAAACTACCTAAAAAAATTAATAATATCAATGACAAGGTGGAATTCATCGACAGATTCTCTTTAATACACATGAGATACAATCAGTTATGGAGGTAAACGTGAATAATGTTAATGATGTTCTGCAATACAACCAATATTTGGGAATTTTTTAATTTTTTTCACAGGTTTTCCATGACCATAGAAGAAACTTTCAGTACGATGTTTCTCATACAGATGGTACCCTGTATTTTTGTTTTATGTACTCAAGGTTATCAACTTATTATGGTATGCAGCTTACTAGGCTGTTAAAAGTATCTAACATAAAAGTAATTAGGGTCTCAAAAGATTTATAATATTTTTAGATAACAGCTGCCGATAATACATCTCCATTGGAATTGTTGTTTATGATATATTTTTTGGTTTTATTTTTATTCACGATTTTCTTGTACTGTTATATTTCAGAACTATTACGACAGGAAGTAAGTTGCTGATTTTTTGTAAATTTTCTTGTAATTTTCGATTTTATTTTTGGAACCGATACATTCTTTCAATATTTATAAAAATTATAGTGACATACATTGATTAGTCATCTTAGAAAAACAATGAAATCTTTCACTCCAAGTGAATAAAATTATTTTCCACACGAGGGCCAAGATTATGTCATAATACGAGAGTTAAAACTCATTTCATATTTAATTAGAAACGGTTGTTTGTAACATCAAATTCTTTCTTTATATTGTTCTTTTTAAAAGCTTTAATTGAAAATACTACAATTTCAAACTCTAACTTGAGGGGGGGAAAATTCGTAACTATCTGACCATATCACTTGAGTTTTTTAAATTGATTTCTGAAAACATGAAGTTTGATACAGTATAACAGTTAGCATTCAAGGTATTGATACTATTGTTGAACGAAAAATCTTGAAGAATTAGAATTTATACTTGTATAAATAAATCCTGCAGAAATACCTGAAGGATTTCTTACAGGGCAAAAAAATTCTGGCAAAAAATACAAAGCCAGTAATCTTTTAAAATGAAATAAAAGTTTTGTTTCAGTAAAGAAAGATTTCTATTGTACAGGAAAAACACGAATTTCTTGCAAGAATTTCTGCAGAATTTTTTCATACGATTGAATTTCACGAATTAGTAAATAAATTTCACTCCAAGAATACAATACGATTTTTAATAAAAAAAATTCTCAAATTATTATTTTTACGAAATCTACATATTTTTTCTACACCTACATCACTTTATCCTTACATTACAACTGAATGTAATAAAAACAAATATTGTGCTTTTTAATTAGAAATACTTTTGGTTACAGAGTGTAGAAATCAGCCATGCAGCATACAATTGCGATTGGTTCATTTTGCCAGCTAAACAAGCACAATTACTAGTTTTTATGATTAATCGAGCACAGCATCCATTTTTAATAACAGTTGGAAAATTTGCTAATTTCTCGTTGCAGTTATATTGTCAAGTAAGTTTTATGCAGTATTCGTACACATTGAAATTTTTTTAATAAGTTATTTAACAAAAGATATTTTTAAAAAGTACTAATGCAAATTACTACTTTTTTTAGATTTTAAAAACCTCTGCTGGTTATTTATCAATGTTACTGGCTGTGAAAAATAAAATGTCCTTCGAAACTTCTACTAAAACAATTTAAAGTATCAATAAATGCTTTTTATCCAAACATAACCATGATAAAAAATTTACAAAAAGTTTACGAGATCCAGTCATAGTGAGAAAAATATTTTTGTGAACAATAAATGATTCCCTTAATCACAAGCTTGTCAGCTGGAAAACTCTGTAGCATCAAGGATTAAACTTATTTACTCAGTGCTCCTTACCTCTTTCATCAAATGACCCTACGTATGAGAGTTGCATTCATGAACAAATTATTTGTTGATGAATAATATTTGTGTTATGTATATCATTTATAATTTTTCCCGTATTATATGAAAAAAGAGCTAGTATGTGGTGAGCTGTATTGCGTATGCACATCAATGACATCAACGTATTCTATAATTACATTGTCCAGTAGAAGCTTGAGAGCGTTGTCTCTGTATACTATAAAAAAGAGGCAGGCGTATGGTAAGCTAAATTAAATATGCATAAAAACAACAACATATTCGTATAATTATCTTATCCGATGAAAGCTTGAGAGAGTTCTTTTTCCACATTTTATAAGAAATAAGCGGGACTTATGGTAAACTAAATTAAGTATGCAAGCTATGGTATGTTATTACAGAGAAAATAAAATTCTCTCACGTAATATATAATTGGCTACTTATATCTTTTCAAACTTTTCGTCAAAACAATGGACATTTACGATGATGGGTAATTACGTTTCAAATGACTAATTGTACTCTCCAGCAGATAGAAGGGCTTTCATGAGTGACATTTTTTTCTGCAATTTATTAACTAAAATAATGATGGAGCCAGGTTAACATGAATTAATTAGTATTATTTGTTGTAATGTCCAGCTCACACTTTTAACCATGTAATGCTCGTAACAGTTTATGAATTTATTTTTTAACATTGCTTGAATTTTCAATTTTTTGTATCTTGAGATATCGTTTGATATGGATCATGCAGTTTTTTGCAGCAATTATTAGTGCTGCAGCGTTTACCTCATTTGATGGTTTTTTTATATTTTCAATATTGCATTTGTGTGCACAGTTACTGAATCTACAGTTGAGCATACGAAATATAAGCAGAAAAAGCAAACAACGAAGTTTTGTTAAGTTAATAACCGTACTTGTTAATAGACATATTCATCTTCAAAAGTAAGTACGACAAATGCTATAATATTGGTATTTTTTTGTCTTGAAATATCCACCATTTTTAATAGAGTTTGTTGAGATAATAAGTTGGAACATGATACTTGATAGAAGACAACAATTTCATGTCATGAAAAAGAAATTTTAATATCTTTTAATGCAAATAATTTAAGTCTTTATTAATATTTAAAAATTAAAAAAAAAAATTCATTCAATAAAACTCTAGTTGTTCACTGTTTTAACATGCGGAAAGGTAGTTGTTAAATATGTAAATGTTTCATTCAAATTGCATTCACATTTATGCAAATTACATATGTAAATATGAAATTTATATCATAAGAAACAGAGAAAACCAATAAAATATACATCCACAAGCTATAAATTAAGATTTTTTTTAATTTTTAAGGCTTAGTTATTGCATAGAAGGCAGTTTCAATCCAATATTTTTGGTGCAGATGAATCTTAACATAATTACTATATGTTTACAAGGTTATCAACTAGTTATGGTAAGTCAATAAACTTTTCTCCCATGATATGCTAATTAATATAAAAATGTATGTTATCCGTAGATTCTACGTATGAAAAATTTCAAAGACAGTATATCTACTGCAGTATTTGTTATAGTTTTTACATCAGCATGTATTTTGAGTCTTTTCACGTACTGTTTTGTTGCCGAAAAACTTCGATCCGAGGTATTTAAAAGTAAAAAATTATGTTTATCATCTATTTGTTTATAATATATTTAAAATGTGTAGAGCTCGAATATTTTCCACGTCATATATGATATACCTTGGTACGAAATGAAGCCTTCGGAATCTAAAATGATACTAAACATAATGCAAGCTGCAATGAAACCGTTTACTCTTACTGCCGGAAAATTATTGGAACTTTCTTTTAATTATTTTACAAAGGTTTGTACATGAAAAATCAAATCACAAAAACATTATTTAATTAATTTATGCAAATTTAATAATCTTGAAACCTCTTAAATTAAAATTTTTTAAATACATTTTTCCAATTCAAACATCGTTTGGGTGTTCATTACTTAGTGCCCATCACAAACTGATTGTAGGAGGAATTAAACGTTAACCCAACTAGTAATTTCTCATCCATCTCTCATTACCCATCTAAAAGGTAAACCCTGTCCCAACTTTCCCAATTAATATTTTTGATGCCCATTTTTTCATCCTTATCCCGAACTTCCAAACTGAATCCCCTACCGCAGGACGCCCGTGAAGTCTCCCCCTATGTCACAATAAGGTGCAGAGACAACTACAAGACTCGAGAACAAATCTCGACCAGATTTATCTTAATTTTTTTAACATCAAATTTTTCCTCAGCGAGTCTTCTTTACGAACTCGAATGCCTTGAATGGTTAAAATAAGAGCTGAAATTACCCTACCGCTTACAATCTCGTAAAAAACTTAAAATCTATAAAAATTTGCTAATTAATTATTGTCTTTAATTGTCCTATATTACTCAGTTGTTAAGGTGGAGCTTTCCACACTACCCCTCGCACCTCTAGTGCGCCTCCCTTCATCTCCCCGAAAAATTCGATTGTTATCTCAGTTGCGTTAACCCGATAAAATAATACCCAGAGCCTACCGAGTCCTCCCTCCCGCACCAATTTTAGAGCCACCCACAGCAACCCGGCAAAATAAGGAAAAATTCCGTGAATTTATCCTTTATTTTCACCACATAAAACTTTCTGTTACTTTTTTCATGCTCCCTATGCCCCTTCCCTCACATAATTTTCAATGTTACCCTGCATCCACTTGCAATCCCCACACTAAATTTAGAACACATGCCGTTGTTCCAGCAACCCCTTTAATTGTTTTGTTCTCGCCCCACCCTCCATAATGTATTGAAAACCACTGTTGTCTTTAGCAGTATGTAGTTATTTATTTTTTCCCCACCGCTCAGAAGGCAAATAGACCGTTTTTATACTTATTAGCAACGAGAACAAAGAACATTAAATATGATTATTACTTCATACAATATCGAATAAGCACAAAATCTGAGGTGTGTCGACCTTTGTTTTTTTTTATTATTTCTTTCATACATTAAGTTTTAAATGGTCACGTACAATTCTACGACATGATATGATCATATGCATTATTACAATACGTTTATCACGGAGTTTTATGAGAGTCGAATGAGAATTTATCTCATGTTCACAAATGTTGTAGGTACTGAATTGTTCAGCAGGATACTTATCGATACTGTTGGCGATACAAAAAAATAAAAATGATACGCAATAGTGCGGGTTGGTATTCAAATTTATCATTTATCATGAGGAAAAAATAGCTAATATTTCCTACTGTGGGTGTTTTTTTTTTTTTTTTTTTCTACCTTTACACGTTTACTGCGTCCTCAGTAGGAAAAATAGAGTTCGTATCTGCTGCGCATCCATCCAGGGAAATCACAAGGAGTCCCTCGAGCCCAGTAATCACTTTGGAGAAATGCACACCGATGGCGAAAATTAATATTTCATTTCATATTCATTGGATTTATTTTGTGACTTCTATGCTTTCTGCCGAGACCACAAGAATTACAACAGTATTGAAGTGGCATTGAAAGTACAAAAAATGGCATTGAAGTAGACTTGGTATATTAGAATTAGTGAAGAAACACTACACTGAGTCGAATCGTTGAACAAATAACAAATGGAAAAGTCTTTTTGGCCTCCACAAAGCGATAGCAGAATCATAACTACTACCAAGAGGTGATATCAACCTCATTTACAAGTGTGTTATTACAGGTGGTGCAGGGTTCTACGTATGAAAGTTTATTCAGTGGACCATGAAATGTCACGGCTATATAATATTATGGGACTAGTCCGGTAGGATGTTACCTTCTACTTAACGCCACATAATTCATCGTATTTATTGATGATGCAGAACATCAATAAAACGCAAATAATTGAATTTATGAGCTGCTGTTAGAAATAACTTATCTCTCCGTTAGAAACCAATAAATTTTTTATTAAGTTGTGAATCTATTCATTTGTTTTTTTGTGGGTACCTTTAAAAAACTTTTAAAAAATTTTGTGACCATCACATTTACTCTTAAAAGTACTTCACATATTCAGTCAAACACGTTAGCACATATGACGAATGGAAAAGCTCTCTTGGCCCCTATAAAGTCAAACCAGATCCATAACCCAAGATCTGAATCAACCTTTTCCAGTGGATCTTCACAATAACAGCTAGATTGTGCATGCAACCAGCAGTGCATGATAGTAAATCAGCTTCATCGTAACTTCAAGCACGTAAGGCACTACACCAAGTGCTGATGGGTGTTCAAGTCTACACAAACGGTATATTTACGATTAGATGGTGGGTTCTAAGTATCACAGTTTATTAAGGGTGTCATTAAATTTTTCAAAGAACATGCTTATAAACATTACAGGGCTACTTTAATATAATGCAACCTTATGTTTGACGCCACTGAATGCTGCATTTGTCTTTATGGTGAAAAATATCAACAAAATGTAACTAGTTGATAAGATGAGCTGTTCTAAATAAACTTTTTTTCTGTTGGCACTTATAAATTATTGACAAAGTTGTGTACCTTCTTATTTCTTGTTGGATACCTTAATAATGTATTTGTAAAAAAACTTGTCTGATCGTAATAATCGACAAGAAAGCATTTATTAACCAAGGTTACAAAGTGACGAGTGTTTACTGCCTGCTCGCGTGGGAATGGACTTAGATTGCATATTTAATGGGTATTATCTGAAACACGTCTCCAGCCAAAAAAATTAGAAAAACTTACATTCAAAAATCCAGTCCCTTTCAGCTCGGCCAATCCTGAAAACTGCGTTTTCCATTGCAGTCACCTACCGAATTGTCAATATTGCAATATTCAACGTTTAGTTTTTGATATGTATGTTAAAAAGTTCAACATCCCAATTTGTGCAATACGTACATTGTGTCTCAAATTGCACACTAGGATTTCAGTCTATTATTCCGATCTACGTTATGGCTAATTTCTAATTGGGTAGTGGTAAGTAAAAAAAAACAGACTGCCACCAGAGGAATGTTACGAGAAGTGCAATTTGGTCGTCAAATCAGGGAAGGCCAAAGATCGGAAGTGACAACAAACTGAACTTTAGGGTATTATGTAAAAATCCAACTCTACATTAATAACTGTAACTGTAAATTACTTACATTATCTATATTAATTTTAATAATTTTTTTGGATGCATTGAAAATGTTTTTTGGTAATACACGAGTTGGTAAGATAATTTATTTATAAAAATTACATGGACGATAGGTGATTTTGGGGATAAATGTAATTTGGAAAAAAAATTATTCAAAAAACTTGTTTGATATTTATTGTTTTATAATTAAACAAAAAACTGAATCACGTGTGATCGTCGAAAGTCCTTCTAAGAATGTTGATTGGCATATATTGGTTATTAATAAATAATAAATAACTTTAAATTATTCCGTATGTATTAATAACTTAGTGCTGAAGAGTTTTAAGATAAATGTTCAAGAAAAAAAAGATTTAAACGTATAGATATTTTTGTATGTGCGGTTGTTTTAATTTTTCAGGTAAT
>NW_019379577.1:3188346-3292954 GCF_000648655.2 Copidosoma floridanum | reverse complement strand
ATTATGGCCCGGTTCTATAAATTCAAAATGGATAAAGCCCCTCTTAGAAAAAAGTGTAGAGCTCGAGAGAAATATAAAGTATGCATGAAGATGGAAACAACGATTATTGTAAGACCAGCTCGCAGTGTGCAGAGAAATTGTCATAAATTACGTAATTGACCATTTATACATAAGTGCTAATAACAAGACCTATTATAAAGTTTTCTTTACGGTAAATTTTTTCACAGATAAGTATGTACATATTAAATATTTTTTTACTTTGAAACGTATGGCTTAAATTATTTTTTAATGTTCTAGTTGATTTCTGCTGACAAAAAAAATATGTACTTGCCACTTCTGCAAATTATTTTTATGATGATATACGTTATGCACATCGGAACTCATATATTTATTTTTTGTTTCGTAGCTGAAAAACTGCAGGATGAGGTATTTTTAAAGATAATCATATGTATTTATTGGTACCTCTACTCTTATCCGTAAACTTTCCCCTAAAACTTGTACTCAATGCCCGACTAGTAGATAAATCAATCTAAAAAATTAGTACCACTTTTTTTGTATTGATCATTTTGGTTAATATTGTCGTCCTTAAACTTGAAAAAAAAATCGTTTTAAAATACCCAAAAAATCGTTTTGAAATGGTTGACAAATTGATTTGTAATATATAATATTATCTTATTACTTTACATAAGGTTAAAAAATATAATATTTACTTGGATACGATATTAAACTATAAAAATGATCTCCAACTAAAATCTTATAGTTAAAATTACACTTTCTGCTTTGGCAAACCGTAGATTACTCGTGCATTAAATGTAAGACTTAATCTTAACTATTTGCGTAAATTTAGTCACTTGTTTATTTTAAAACTATATCCCAGCTTTTGTTCCGTAACTTTGTCTAAAAATATTAATCCTGTATACGTATCTATTTATGTGTTTTATTAATTTTAATATGTTTATTTTTCGGAGGCTTTTTTATAATTTCTCTTTGTATCTTTTTTTTTTAATTTAATTTTTTCTCTATTCATAAATTATTTTTGGATTAATATTATAACTGTGGTATTACGCACATTCTAATTAGACTTGTAATAGATTTTACATCTCTTGTTTTCATTAAGTCATCAATGTATAATTTTGTCATTTGCTATAACTTTTAGTGATAAATTTATTTCAACAAACTAATTCTGAGAATTATCTTGTTTTAGAGCTTGTTGATTCGTGAATCTGCATATAATTTCCAATGGTACGAGATGTCACCAGAAAATTCGAAACTTCTGTTGCTGATAATTCAAAGATCACAAAAACCATTAGTAGTGACAGCAGGAAAATTTTGTTCCTTTTCCTTACATCTTTTTGCCCAAGTATGTTCATTTTTTATTATATTTTGTTTCTGATACTTACATTTTCATCTATTACTATGCACTTCTAAAAGAATTTTATTTTAGAAAATAAATCATGTTTGTATTTTAGATTATCAAAACTTCAGGTGGATATTTATCAATGTTACTTGCTATAAAAGATAGAATGTGAGTTGTCGTTTTCTATTTTTAGTAAGATCTAAATTTAAAAAAAATACAACTCCCAATGACAGTCCAAATATCACAATGAGATTATTTATTACAAACTTACAAAGAATTATACTTAATGATATAAAAAAAAGGTATTTCGTAAAATTATTACGTACATTTATTGACAGAAGTCCAAAAAAGAGGTTTCCCACATACTCACATTATTGTAACTTTGCACCCCGTTGATAAGCTACATACAGTTAACAATATCGATAAATAGATATCTGCAGAAATTTTTATCGATAACATCATGCTTAAAAATATTCATAATAGAACATATGTTTCGTGAGTATGCGTACAGAGATACACGTACTAACACGGACAATTCTGCAAGACGTGTGTTCGTCAGCGAAGTCTGCTCATAAACATACAACACTTGCATATAACAACTAAAAATACATAATTTTAAAACACAAATTTATAAAAATTTTTCTAAGTACTATAGGATAGATCATTATCCACACAACTAACAATTCTGTAGTTTTTTGTCACATACTCCATCATCTACCAAAAAAAACCTACTACCTCCAGTAAAAATTAATACTCCTCCATGTGGGCCTTTTAAAAACTATAATTGGCTTTATTGACGATCGGAATCTTACTTGACGATACATCTTGAAATGTTGAAGTGCATATTTGTCATGGCTAACTTGATAATACGTATGTATAACTTATGTAGGCAGCATCCCAACTTCCGAACATGGCGATTGATACCTCAATCAATGGTTGGTCATCAGTAATATAATAAAAGTGTACTTATGAGTTTGAAATTCTTACATACACTTTCAATTAATTATACTTCATTTTTAACTACATTAATATTCTACGAACTAAAATGTATAGAAGTCCCGCACCAGAACAAACTCGAGCAGATACGAGAAAGCTCAAACTTATCTAGAAATTTTGGAACCTTGGATTATGATTCTATTGAGCAATTTTATACATACGGCGAAATTAATTTGTCTACAGCACTTTTCTTTAGTACGTAAGTACAATACGTTGTACTACACGGTACTGTAGCAAAGTATTTTATATCCCTACCACTGTAGAATACGTAAGATTTCTATGTGTAGGATAAAGCCCCTCTTAGAAAAAAGTGTAGAGCTCGAGAGAAATATAAAGTATGCATGAAGATGGAAACAACGATTATTGTAAGACCAGCTCGCAGTGTGCAGAGAAATTGTCATAAATTACGTAATTGACCATTTATACATAAGTGCTAATAACAAGACCTATTATAAAGTTTTCTTGGAGAAAGAAACACTAGATGCAATGTCATAACTTTACTATTATGAATTTTCTTTTCTCAATGAAGAACAATTCGCTCTCCTATGCATGATAACACTTATTGTTGAATATGGTTCGATCAGGTTACGACGAGTGCGTTAGTATAACTCGTTTTACAATGAAGAGTATGGGAGTCTGGCCGAATGCTAAATCTAATTTCAATTTGTGCCCACAAATTTTGTTTTTCTTTTCACTTTTCTCAATGGTCTTCTTCATAGTTCTACCACAAACTATGCAGTTGTTTTACACAGAGGGTAATTTGGACTTAATTCTTGATATTTTAACAACAGCAGACATAATCATCACGATTGCTTGTCTCAAACTCATTGGAATATTATATAATAGACGTGGTAAGTTTATTCAATTTATTATACTGTTATTAGAACTAGAAAAAATATTTCATTAACATTATATAAATAATAAATTTTAAATTCAATACAGTGTAGGTTTCCTTCAATCTTTACATTTTTGAATTTAAGTATAATTAAATTATTGAATACACAAAAAAATAATTGTTTATTGGTACTAAATTTTAAAAAAACTTTCATTAAAAAAAAACTTTGTATCATACTATGACTGTAAAAATTGTTTACTTTTTACTATACGTATATTTTAAGATAAAATTCGAATTGAAACGGTACTTAAAAGAGAATTCTTCCTACGAAAAAAATTGATTATCTGAACTAATTAGAATTACATTAATTTTTTATCAAAGATCTTAGCTATCTTCTCACTGAACTGGAAAAGGATTGGAAAACATCCACAGAAGCTGAGCAAAAAGCTATGTGGAAGAACATCAAATTATGCAGAATAATTTTAATTTCTTGTGCTGTTTTAACATACGGAACTGTAATAACGTATGCGCTACACATACTAATAATTTTAAATGCCCATTTCAAACAAGAAAACAGTATTGCAAACATTTCAATGGATAAACCATTATTTATTAATTCCAAATTTTTCTTCGACACACAAAAAAGGCCGATTTTTGAATTGATATGGATCATGCAGTTTTTTGCAGCAATTATTAGTGCTGCAGCGTTTACCTCATTTGATGGATTTTTCATACTTTCAATATTGCATTTGTGTGCACAGTTACCGAATCTACAGTTGAGCATACGAAATATAAGCAGAAAAAGAAAGCAACAAAGTTTTGTAAAATTAATAAGTTTATGTGTTAATAGGCACATTCATCTTCAGAAGTAAGTAAGATTACTACTATTATCAAATAGAATCCTTATTTTTTTGCTCTGAAATATTCAACATCCGTAATAAAGCTTGGAAAAATCTCCAATTTACAACACAACATTCAATATAATACAACGACTTCGATTTTTTTAATTCTCAAAGTTTCATAGACAACCTGCAATATCAATTGTTTTTATACATGAATTAAAGAATGAAATAATAATAAGCATAGGTTTTTACGTATACATATATACTACCTAATCATTTCAAAGTGTGATTCAAATATTCGTAGTAGCTTGAGATAATCGTTTAAATAAAAAGTAAGTTGGAAAATGTTGTTGGCATGAGACATTGTAGATATTCTTACAAAGGGAAAAATAGTAAATTTCTTCACAAATATGCATCTCTTTGAATTAGGCAGTGTTTTAGGATTCAAGTAGGCAATTTTAAAACATAAATATAGATATTATTTTATAGAGAACAGGAAAAATCTACAATATGTACTTGTTCATGCCATAAATTAAGAATTCGAACAATTTTACAGGCTCACTTATTGTATAGAAGACAATTTTAACCAAATATTTTTGGTGCAGATGATTCTTTATATATTCACAATATGTTTACAAGGCTATCAAATAGTTACAGTAAGTTATAGTAATTTTTGTCACTGGTGTGCATCTTCTCTGTGGTAATCACCGGACAGATGCGGACCAGTGGCGAATGCTATTCTCCCTACTGAGGGTGGCGTGAAATGTTAAAGTTAAAAAAAATAAAATAAATAAAACGCCCAAGGTAGAGACAATCACTTTTTAATACTGTTCGAATTAATAAAAATAAAAATTTATTTGACACTTAGATTCTTGGTATGAAAAATTTCAAAGATGCTGCAGCCACTTTAGTATTCATAGTAGTTTTTACATTAGCCAACATTTTGAGTCTCTTCACTTATTGCTTTGTTGCCGAAAAACTTCGATCCGAGGTATTCAAACATTGACGGATATTTCTATTTTTTTGTTTATTTTTAATGCATCGAATATGTACAGAGCACGAGTATTTTCCAAGCTATATATAATATACCTTGGTATGAATATAAGTCAACGGAATCTAAAATGATACTAAACATAATGCAAGCTACAATAAATCCATTTACTCTTTCTGCCGGAAAATTTGTGGAGCTTTCTTTCCAATACTTTGCAAAGGTATGTTTATAAAAGAAAAAATTACAACAAATATTTATTTAAATTATTATTTAAGGCCCATGCCTTGTTACGCAAATTTGAAATAAGACAAAATAAGTTATCGTTTGGGTACTTCAGTTTAATATAAAGATTAATTTCAGAGCGAAAAGGGTACTTTAAAAGCATTTAATATTTTTTGTATACATACAAAGAAAATATTAAATGATTTATAATAAAAACATTAAATGTATACATACAAAAAGTATTAAATGCTTTGGAAGATTATGATCTTAGGTTCATTACACAAATTCAATGACTTACGTTACATTGTCGAAAAATGTAATCAGATTTAAAACACATGATTAGTGATTCTTAAGGAAATGATATGACTCTAGTGTCACATGTTCACTTATACTAACGTTACATTACCATTACGTTGATGATCACTACAGTTGACGGAAACAATAGTCCAAAAATTTAATAAAATTTAATTATTTTTTATGCAATACATAGCTTGTCATAAGGCTTCATACGATTTAAGTGAGAATTTTTATATTCATTAATATTATAGGTACTAAAGTGTTCAGCAGGATACTTATCAATGCTATTAGCAGTACAAAAGGGTAATAATGCAACCCAATAAAGCTAGATAGCATTCCATTCAGCAAATCAGAAGGGAAATATTTTTCATACCAATTCTCTTAAATGGGTATGTATGATTTTACGATGCTTTCTCTTTGATTAAGTCGAAATAATGGTAGTTTTCCTACGAGTTTGAAAAGTCTTTGTTTGCGAACCGAGACGTTTGCGGCCCGAGCCGAAGGCGAGGGACGTAACTAGGTTCGTAAAGGAGACTTTTCGAACGAGTTCCGGAAAACTGCTTTTTCGCCCGAGGAAGTACCAGCCTCCCAAAACCACCCGAGGGCGGAAAAAATAATTTAACAACATGTCATTAAGGTGAGGATAGTATTAGAATTCACAAAGAAACATTATGATGAGTCAAATCGATGAATATATAAATGACACATAAAAAAGTCCTCTGGGCCTCTACAAAAACATTGGTCGCCAAATCATAACAACCAGGATTAGACCGAATCAGCTCCTCTTAGAGATGTTATAATAGCTATATTGTGGATGCTACCAGCCATGCACGCTACATATTTAATTTAATAGTTTGTCATTAATTTAAACATTTTTCTGATCGAATAAGAAAATTTTTCGATTGTAACGTTCCTGACTCATGCGAAACAGCACAACAGCTCGCATAAATTGTACCATTGATTTGCCATACACTTATACTACTCACAAAAATTCTGCGATTTTCAAACACCAATAATTTCCATCAACTATCTTAATTCAGTTTGTTTCATTTTCTTCTTAGCCACGCTTATCTCTGAGTTTTAATTCTCTGTAAGTATAATTTAAGCTTTTTTTTCGAGATTTTCTAAAACTCTCTTTTTAGCCTTTCATTAATCCTTTGCTTCATCACGCATATCTTTTCGTCCATTACAGTTTCTCCTACAGTCACCAAGCTATTTTAATATTCTTTAAATTTACTTGGTGAATAACGAATTTTTCTTTTTAATTTCTATTAAAACTATTTTTTTCGGCAACTACTCTTTTGTTTTTCATACAACCATTTCCATAGTCCGTGGGTATTTTGTATTCCAGCTATTCACTTAGTAACTTGTTATATTTATTTGCTTGGCAACTCTTTACATTTATTTTCTCTAGCCATAGCTGTAAAAGTACTATGTTAAAAATCATATCATAAGTTTATTTAGATATTGCCGTCGAAATAATTATTCCCTGAATGATTTCTGGTGAAAGATGTTTAGGAAGATGTGTAAAACAAAATATCAAAATGCCAACTTAGGATTTCTCCTACAAATTTTTTCATCGCACAATTAAGAGGGAAAAATTTATTTTTTTATTAATGACTTTTAAGTAAATTTTTAAGAAAAAATAGACAGTATTTTTAGGAATAACGGAAAATTTTATGAAATTAACGGGTGAAACATTTATTTTTTAAATGAAATTCAAATGAGCAGAAATTTGTTAACTACGGCCATGAAGTGGTAATCTAAATAGGTGCTAGCTTTGTTATAAATCTTTAAAACTGCTTTTTGATTCAATTTTTTTACTTATGCAAGTATGTTTGTAATCATGTAAAGTGATAAATATGTTGTGAATTAGAATATATTAGGTATTACACGATAAAAAAATCCCAGACTTGATTTTAGTTTTAGAAATAAATAGTGGCGGATACAAATAAGCTGAATAAAGTATAAAAAATTTCTAAAATCCCGAAAGAATATTATTTTATGTAAATAATAATGTTTCAGAAAAAATAAAAAATGTTAGCGTATGTATCTTTTTCATTCAATGTAGCATCGGAGCATATAAAAAGAGTTTACCTGTAAGTGCAGACATATTTTGACAGCAAGTAAAACGATTACCGAATGAATGAAGATAGAGGAAAAAGATGTCTTTCGCCCAATTGCAATCACTGATCTATCGGCTCCGGAAAATTTTGGGAGACTTTAAATTGCTGTTCCAAAATAAATTGTAAGGGTTCTTGTCAATACCATAAAATAAGACATTATTGTAGCAACGTATGCTTAAATTTAGACCAAACTAGTTGTTTTAATACTTCATAGTTTGACGTTACAGGTGATCTACATGGAGTTGCAAAAGTCGAAGTACTAGAAGAAACCATAATAGAAACAAAAATTAGAAAATAATTGAAATAACATTATGTAATAAAAAGTTGATGAATATACTTTTATACATTCACAGTTATGAACAATGTTTGTCCACTACTGCATAAGAAACTTACTTTAGAATGATTTTGTATCTTATCATTTTGTTATTGCTGTTATGTATTTTGAAAATTTTTCGTTTACTTATCAGCATAATCATAAAAAAACTTTGTTTTGGTATATATTTTGAATTTTGTTTTTACCAATTCACGTGGAATTCATTTCATTTTTTAACTAATTTTTTTAATTTTTAGTATTTTTTGTAAGAATAACTATACTTTTACTCAACGCTCAAAGCTATACTTTCTTCCTTTAGAATATTTTAACTTTGGCTTTTGTCATCTATTTTTTGAATTTTTTGTAATACGACTTCTATTTCTACGATATTCTTCCTTGTACCATTTATTTATTTAGTTAAGAAGTGGTATACTTCTTCTAAGTTTATCTAAAAGTGTATCTTTCTCAATTGTTGTATGACACTTCAATTTTTGTGGATCCTATTCACGCCATGCAGACTTTATTAACTTCTACGACATGAATTTTATTTCACTCGAATATTCAAAGATATGCAGCTGACTTGTATGTTAATTTTAAGACCAAAAATTTTAAATGACTTGGTACATAATTATTCTGGAATAACATCATCTAGAAAACATCAGAATTTATTAATTTTTGAGATAACATTTAATATCAGTGTTGTATACAAATCACTATAGTTTCGAATACGTAAAAGAATAAAAAATAAGTCTACAATGACCATGTATTGTATTAAGTACTCTTTTATAATTTATTATTATAATCAATAATTATTTGAACTGACTTCGTTATTATGACACTTTTGTTTGATTAATTATCAGATTTTTTGATCAAAATAAGTATTATGTCTGTTAAGATAATAAATACATCAAAACTAGATTTTTGTAAAATAAATAATTTATTTTGTTAGCAATGTTCAATTATAAAAAAACACACAAAAATGTATTTAAGTATTTTTGTTTATTATAATAAACTGTATACATTATTTGACATCATAAGCATGATGTTCAACGTTAGAGAGTTAGTTAGAAGGTATTTATATAAGTGCTCTTCTGCATCGTACAGAAATTGAACTGTTCTACCTATAAAATTCTCGAATAGCTTAAACCCCCCTTTTCACAAACTTCTCTTGTATTTTAATATTCTAAAACTTTGAGCATGCGCCGCTCAGTTTAAACAGAAACGATCGCGTTGAAACATTTTAGTCGCAGTGCTCTAGAAGGTCGCGTATACGCTCTACAATGGATAAAATGAGAGGCATACAATCTTTTTGAAATGAAAATAAATATAAAATTTATATTAATCGAATTTCAACTTAACCATGACAATCTGGAGACTGTTAGAAGAATCTATTTATTGCATCATCGTTAAATGTTTCAAATCAAAAATATTACATTAATGATAACATTCAGTTTTTTTCGACGTACTTTGTTAATAGATATATACAATTTAATAGAGTTTATAATCGCTTATAAAATATATACGTTTGTTGTTTTTATTTTTAATGCACTTGAGAGAAATAGTTGAAAAACAATAAGGTGAAATTGATTCTATTATACAATTATTTGACATGTGTCAATAACTTTTTGTTTATTGTTTTTCTATACTTTACATGTTCAAGTGTATTATAAAAAAACTCTTAATTTGTAATGGAAAATTTTGTCTTATATAGTATTTTATTGATTAAACTTTCGAAATAGTTTTACAGTGCTTACACCTGTGATAAATTTTTTTTTTTTATAAACATTCGTACTTAGGAATTTGTAAATCATGACTTTGTTGATAAAAATAAGTTTACTTTCATATATTTCAATTGCAAATGTTTTATAGGGTTTCAATATGCATTTGGAGTTTGTCATACGAATCTTAAAATAGTAGGATTATGGCCCGGTTCTATAAATTCAAAATTCAACGGTATTATTCCAGTGTTACTTTTAACAATAACGATTTTTATAATGATAACTTTTGTAACTATGGCCCAAACTACAAAATTACTTATGATTTGGGGTGACTTGGGCTTAATGATAAATAATCTTTCAACGGCAAATTTACCAATTACTGTAGTAATAATTAAAACGATTCTGTTTTACAATTACAAAAGAGGTAAGCCATACATGCCATTATTTTACTTGTTTTTTTAATACTAAGGTTTTTGTGTTATTCTAATTTAAATTTAAAATGGTTTTTTATTTACTTAACGACTTTACTTTTAAAAATATTTTAGAAATCATTTTTTATTTAAGTATTATTTTTAGTGATGAAAAGAATTTATTTTAATTTTAAGCTGGTTCATAAGTGAAATAAATGTGAATAAAATCAAAGAAAACTTTAAGAAATTATTTAAATATGAATAAAGTAGTCTCACATAAGATTTCAGATTAAGTTATAATTTTAAAATGCGAAAAAGGTTGTTAAAAAATGGAACTTTATATTCTTACTAAGATCAGTATTGTTTCGACGTTTTTAACGAAAAATAAAGTTTTGTAGGACGGTAATGTTTGAAAAAACTAACACAAGAACTTATTTCTTATTCCAAATAAATTAGCTCATAAAAAACTTGAAATTCAAGGAATGATGGACTCGAATTTCGTCTAAAAATATCGAGATTTTTTCTCGGAATTTTTTGGTAAGAAAACTATCGAGAAGACCAGAACACTACACCCCCCACGAATCACAAGGATAAGGTAAAGGTAGAAATCGGATACGTTAAAACCAAGAAATTAATCTTACACCATACAATACGATACAAAACTTATGGCATTTGTTAAAAACGTATGCGAGCTTTGTTCTCATATATTTTATGGTTTCATGCCATTTATAAAATCATTTCTATTATCTTTTTTATTAAAGCACAATCTGAAATTTCACGTGAGTACTTTAATGTATTTGATAGATAATGGTCACTAAAATTCCTTGTGAATGTCAACAACTTTTACAAAAACTCATCTGACAGTCATGAATGAACCTGCTTAAACCATTTAGAATGGTCATATGATACAAATTAAAAATGTGTAATATAAAATGAGAAATAAAACCTGTTAATAATATTTAAGAATTAGGAATGTTATTGTCATCCGTCATCAATGATTGGAATGCTGACAAGACGAAAGGAGAAGTCATAAATATGGTTAGAAACGCTAAAACTACCCGTAAATTATCATTTATTTGTTTGTTTCTTGGAATGGGTTCGGTCAATGGTCAGTTAGCAGTACGAATAAGTCAAGAGCTAGATATACTGCCTGGACAGATAAATAAACGAGAACCAATGCTCATTTCATATTTTCCCTATGACTATAAGCCAAGCCCGATTTATGAAATCACTTGGCTATTTCAATACTTAGGAGCAATTTTAGCAACGCTTATATATTCAGGCATTTATTGCTTCTTCGTTGGTCTTGTCTTGCATCTTCGAGGACAACTGGCGAATCTTAGATTTCGTTTGGAAACCCTAGACATTGACGGGAATAAAGCAAATCATAGAAAGATTACGAAAAAGATAGGATTTATTGTGGAGAGACACAACATTCTTAACAGGTATACATTAATTTATGAATACACTTCACTTTAATACTAATTTACTTCGATATAATGTTAATATTTTTATAAATAATTAGTATTATAACATTGAAACTCTGTAACTTTTTATATATAAAGGATTTAGTAATTAGTCAGAGAGTTTTTTTTTTAATATCTTATAATTTACATCAAACATTTGATAACAACAGAAAAATAAATTTCGCTAGTTTTAATAACTCTTTTACTATTTTTATTTTGATGGCAAAGCTATATGAACTCTATTCCACGTTTTTAACTTTATAATAAATTAATACATTGGACAGTTTCAGTTAGTAAAAATGGGCATTTCATTAAATACCGTATAGTTATTTCAATTTATTTACATAATTAAATTACATTATCTTATACTTATTATTTATTGTAGTAAAAATTTGTAGTTCTTGTACTTCAACTAAAATTAGTCTTGACTACTGCCTGTAATAAAATATTTTTTAACTATTATTAAAAAAAAATTCAAGATTCGCAAAGGAGATCGAAAATGTTTTTAATGGCATCTTTTTGGTCGAAATCATTTCTTGTACCGTACTTATTTGTTTGCAGCTGTTTCTTTTAGTTACGGTGAGTTATTCGAAACAATTTTTTATAATTAATAGATCTACAACAGCTCATTACAATACTGTTTTTCTATTTAATTTCAGTTGATTTCTGATGATAACAAGGACATCAATGTACCAATTTTACAAATTGTCTTTACGGTAACGTACGTAATGCATGTCGGAACTCACGTATTAATATCATGTTACGTCGCTGATAAACTACAGGATGAGGTAAAATAAAATAAATGATATATGTTATTATCAAAAGTTTAGGTAAATTAAAAAGTGTTCTCAATCTGTTGTGCACATATAATCTTATTATTATTTTTAGTCAAGATTTCTGATACTTTAAGCTTGTACTAGATAGTATAAGAGTAATGTATACGCCGGCTTTTCGCTCCGAGATTATGTCATAAGACTTATGGCACAAAATACATGTAAAATGTAAAAGTGACAATCAGCGCCATTCTCCCCTCTAACATTCTCGGAGCGAATAGCTACATGGTATGTGGCTGGTTCAGAGAACCGATTTACAATTAATAGTCACCAGTACTGGAAGAGTTGTTGGTGTAAAATAGCAAAACTCCATAGATGTTCTCCAGGGCCCTTAAATTCATGAAAACTTGACATTTCGTTGTGTTTTAATCAGGGAATATTGTAACCTTAAAAAATGAGGAATTTGCAACGTCCATAATCCAAACTTTTTTAATACAAAATTATTTGGGTACGTCTCAAAAACGTTTACATAAAATTGCAGATCGTAATCTTCAGAACTATTCTTGAAACGTGGGAATCTAAAGTGCTAGTCTTTCCTATACATTTAATGAGTTTCGATTTTTCAATCACTTTCAGATATTTTATTACTGTTGTCCTAATTTTTTGACGCGATGCGTAAAAAAATATACTGTCCATCAGAAAATACGCATGAATGGATATTGTTTTACGTATTTGAAAAAAAAAAAAAAAAAAAAAAAAAATTAATAAATAAAAGCAACAGTGAAATTTCGAGAGTTAAGTTATTAAAAAAGCCCATTAATTTCCAAAGAGAATAATAGCACATTAGGACTATATTTTTTAAAAACAGTTCTACAGATACGTACAAAAATGCGATAAAAAAAGCTCGAACATCTACGTCACGGCGAACATTTTTTTTACAAAACTCGTGTTAAATTCTGTTGAGAGCATTTTATGTACACATTATAGGGACATAATTAAATAATTATTTTTTGGTAAAGTTTGGATTTTTAAACATTTGAAGATCCATGGAAATATGAGAATATACATGAATTTTAAGAACTAGTGGTTTGATTGTAACTTGGTGCTCCAAATGAAATAAGCATCCCGTATAGCTATACAGTCCTTACTGTGCAGTACACTCTTGATAACCCTAACGTTGTTTTTGAGATTTTGTGTGCGAAGTATTCAATTATAGCACAAATGCGCAAAGTAAAAACTATACACCCAGCTTCTTGCACACTGATGAGTAAAAAAGTTACCGGAAGTTAAAATGTTTGCACAATAATGGTTAAAGTCGTGTGTTGTGCATCGAGTGCACAGAGAGCCTGTGAGTTTTACACGAGTATAGTATTTAAGAAAGTGAGAGACATCGGAAATACGTGGGTAATGAGTATATATTTATGATTCAATGTGCACATGTTACAACATTGGTGTTTTTTCGACTAGTACAATGCAAACATTTATTAACGAATTGGTTACTTTACCCATTAGTATGAGATTTTTCTCTCTTATTTAACTCGCTAGATTCACAATATTTTATGTGTTTTTAATATTTACATACTTTTATATTTAAGTATATCTTCTCTGTTTCCACGAATCATCAATGAGAAACTGATTAGATGAATTATATCACTCTAGAGTTCGGCAATTAGCCAATCTGCATACAATATTCAATGGTATAATATGGCATCCCAGAATTCCAAACTTTTGTTAATGATAATGCAAAGGTCAGAGAAGCCACTGAAGTTGACAGCTGGAAAGTTTTGTTCGTTTTCTTTACTACTTTTCATACAAGTACATCAATCTTTTTATGTGTTTTTCTCAATGTATACGTATACAATTGAAATGATTTATTAAACGTTCTCAATTTGTATTTTTTAGATTCTAAAAACTTCAGGGGGATATTTATCAATGTTACTAGCTGTGAAAGAAAAAATATAAACTACATTCACAAATTTTTAGTAATAAAAATTCCAATTTAAAATGTATTATTATAGAGTTTTGATTGAGAGACTTGTGTAATAGAACGTATTATTAAAGGAACGTGTTATAGTAAAAAAAAATGAAAAAAAAAATTGAAAGAAAAGCAAATAGACTCGGTGAAAAAAAAGAACCAAAGATTAAACATTTTATTTACACGGGTAAAAATATATAACAAATTAATGGAGCACCAATGTCTTAGTGGGTATTGTGCTAGTCTCTTAGTTGGAGAAACTTGAGGGGTGGTGCAAGTGGGTTCAAAATCCGTCCAAAAATATTGAGATTTTTTTCTCGAGTTTTTTTGATGGATGCCTATCCAGGATAGAAAGGAGGAAAAAAAAAAAAGATCGAGAGAAAAAATAAATAAGGTAAAAAAAAAAAAACAGTATTTCCCAATATCTAATAACTATATAATATGTGAAACAAGCGAAAGTGACAAAAATTTTAAAGAATCGTATTCATGTATGAATACTGATTTTTAGCAAAAGTATAAAACTTTAAATGGTGTATTAAGAAAAAACTATTGAAGGAAATGAAATAATTATAAAAATATGTTCTTAGATCTTGACAAATACGTATAACAAATTGTCATTTCTTAATTAAATGGGGCAGAAAGAAATATAAATCTAATTGTAATAATACGATGTACTATTTGTTACTAGAAAAACACAACTAAATAATTATAAGTAAAGATTGAAAAAATTTCTAAAATTAAAAAAAGTATAACTGTGTAAGTATGTCATTTGTCCTCCTTTTACTTACTGTCACAATGGATAGAAAAAAATTTTTTTTCAACCAATCAAGTACGTTTTGATCTTTCCTCGACACACAATACGTACAGTCAGATAAATAATTGTATTTAATTTACACACCTGAAGCCTTAAGGTTCAATATACTCCACAAGAAATACATTATTTCTCAATGACTAGAACAACTTTTACACGAAAAAAATTAATATTTGTTTTAATTTGTAGTTTATTGTCAAAATAATCATACAAATTACATTATTTAAGGCAATTTGAGTAATGGTTGTAACTTCAACAAGTAACAACACCCGAAACATCATACATGATGATGATAATGCAATAAATAAATGACAGGGAACTACAGCTGCATCGTTTGTCAAGTTGGTTAGTTTACGAACTGACTTGTCCGCAAGCCCCCTCTCCAAATGACAATCTGTATTTCTCGCACATGAATTAAGTATGAGCACGCGTCGATATCTATAGCCAAAGTTTTTTTTACCGTCGTACTGAGTCGTACCGAGAGTTCGATTATAGTTTCAGAATTTACTGCACAGTGGTTAGACAACGCAGCCATCAAATGGAAGGTAGCATTGCTATTAAGTATTACTGACGATAAGAACCGTTTAATGTATTAAAATTTAGTGACAAAAGAGGCTTACTATTTTATTTAAAGGTTTTTTTTTTTTTTTTTTTTTTTCATTGATTTCACGTTTTTTTGTAAAATTAAGTGAACATTTTTTATAATGTTGAAAGTTTCAACATGCATTTTCTTAATTACCCTAATGATTAAAATGAAAATGGTATTTACCAGATGCCAATGAGATGCTGAGCCTTAGCCGCTGGAGTTTGTGCGTTGTCGGTGTTTGGCCAGATTTAAAATCCTCCAGACAGTTCGCAACAATATCATACATTATATTTATGACTTCGATAGTCTCTATTTGTAACTTTCTTATTATACCACAGACAATGAAGCTTTTTCTAATTGGCAATGATTTAGACATGATTGTTAATATTCTTTGTACCGCAAATATCCCTCAGATCGTCACTCTTATTAAAATGAGTATTTTTCGTTACGATTCTACAGGTATTTTAGTTTAAAACATGTCTAATATTTTATTGAATGTGGAAGTATCTAAATGCCTTTTAAATTTTGCAAGATTACATAAAAAAGTTATATTACCATGAAAATAGATGTAAAAACTAATTATTTGTGTATTACTAATAAGTAATTGAAAAAGTATTAAAATGTATTTAAATTTTCAACAGAAGTAAAATCTTTATTGCACACTATGTACAAAGATTGGAATTCAGAATACACGTCTGAGCAGGTCAAGATGATACGTTACAGTGCAAAAGTTGGGAAAAGGATTGCAGCTGCTTGTATTGGCATCGGTTACATCACGTCGAATATTTTTTTTATTTTGAGACTTATACTACTTCAAGAAGAGAAATCATATTCCAGTGGACATGTGTTTCTCTTTGAATCCCACTTTCTTATCGATGTCTCTAATTCGCCTTGGTTCGAGGTCATCTGGCTGCTTCAAGGCTTTTGTACCTTTTCCATGACTAATGCTTATTCCGGCATTGACGGCTTTTTTGCAATTTTGGTCCTACACCTTTGTGGACAACTTGATGTTTTGTTGGACGAAATAAATATGTTATCCATTGACAATGCAAAAATGGATGTCAAAGAAAACATTCGGAGTATAATAAAGCGACAGAACGAAATTAATGCGTTAGTATCTTAAAATAAATAAATATATACATCAACTAATTGCTTTCATACCATTAGAATAATAACATAATTAGCAAATTCTTAAAAATATTAGAACAATTTTATACAGAAATTTAAAATCAATTTTCTAGTAAAAAGTACGTCTGTACTGAACAATAAGAATGAGATGAATCAGAACTTACAGTAAAATGAATTCGTTGCTTCCCGGTAACCCTGTTAAGAGGTTGCACGAATCCCGAATCATTTATTCAATTTTAGTGATGTTTTGAGGGTCAAACAGTTTTTTTATATGTTCCTATTAGTATTTAGTAATTAATTATAACTTCAAGTACAGTTATCTTAAATCAAAACTTTAATAACACTCAATAAGTAAATTAAAACTAAATAACGTCACAGTACATTTATCACCCTCACATCATAATAAATTAAATAAAAACTTCATTAGCTTGCTTACATATTTACTTGATCTATATTTAAACAATTGGCAGTATTATTAATATACATTCATCTGATGTTATTCTGGTGAGTAAAACATTAATTGATGTTGATACAATAAAAAATTTTCAATAAGCTTGGTATATCTGCTCAGCAAATAGGAAATTTTAAGTTTAATTTCACTTTTACTAATAGTCAATTTTTTCTCAGTCTCAGTTATAATTCGGATTCAGTTAATTTAGAGGGCTATAAAATCTTTGAGCAAATATTCATAATTACTTTTACCAATCAAACTAATGCATATTTATTCAACTCATATAGCGTTCATCAATATTTTCAGAGCCTTTACAGTTCGTATGACTTATCAAAATCTACTACACTGACAACAATAAATACGCTTAAATCAGAGTTCAAAACGTTTAAAAAGCACCAATTTTGTCAAATAATGCGTTCTTTTCAAAATTATAACCGGTCAAATATTGAGCGAAAACCCAGCCTAATTTAGTTTTATTAAAATATCAGATTTCTTAACCCAGTACTGAGTACGCAATATTTTTTTATTTAAAAAAGTAATTTTAAAACTGAGTGAATTGTAATAATACGATGTACTATTTGTTACTAGAAAAACACAACTAAATAATTATAAGTAAAGATTGAAAAAATTTCTAAAATTAAAAAAAGTATAACTGTGTAAGTATGTCATTTGTCCTCCTTTTACTTACTGTCACAATGGATAGAAAAAAATTTTTTTTCAACCAATCAAGTACGTTTTGATCTTTCCTCGACACACAATACGTACAGTCAGATAAATAATTGTATTTAATTTACACACCTGAAGCCTTAAGGTTCAATATACTCCACAAGAAATACATTATTTCTCAATGACTAGAACAACTTTTACACGAAAAAAATTAATATTTGTTTTAATTTGTAGTTTATTGTCAAAATAATCATACAAATTACATTATTTAAGGCAATTTGAGTAATGGTTGTAACTTCAACAAGTAACAACACCCGAAACATCATACATGATGATGATAATGCAATAAATAAATGACAGGGAACTACAGCTGCATCGTTTGTCAAGTTGGTTAGTTTACGAACTGACTTGTCCGCAAGCCCCCTCTCCAAATGACAATCTGTATTTCTCGCACATGAATTAAGTATGAGCACGCGTCGATATCTATAGCCAAAGTTTTTTTTACCGTCGTACTGAGTCGTACCGAGAGTTCGATTATAGTTTCAGAATTTACTGCACAGTGGTTAGACAACGCAGCCATCAAATGGAAGGTAGCATTGCTATTAAGTATTACTGACGATAAGAACCGTTTAATGTATTAAAATTTAGTGACAAAAGAGGCTTACTATTTTATTTAAAGGTTTTTTTTTTTTTTTTTTTTTTTTTCATTGATTTCACGTTTTTTTGTAAAATTAAGTGAACATTTTTTATAATGTTGAAAGTTTCAACATGCATTTTCTTAATTACCCTAATGATTAAAATGAAAATGGTATTTACCAGATGCCAATGAGATGCTGAGCCTTAGCCGCTGGAGTTTGTGCGTTGTCGGTGTTTGGCCAGATTTAAAATCCTCCAGACAGTTCGCAACAATATCATACATTATATTTATGACTTCGATAGTCTCTATTTGTAACTTTCTTATTATACCACAGACAATGAAGCTTTTTCTAATTGGCAATGATTTAGACATGATTGTTAATATTCTTTGTACCGCAAATATCCCTCAGATCGTCACTCTTATTAAAATGAGTATTTTTCGTTACGATTCTACAGGTATTTTAGTTTAAAACATGTCTAATATTTTATTGAATGTGGAAGTATCTAAATGCCTTTTAAATTTTGCAAGATTACATAAAAAAGTTATATTACCATGAAAATAGATGTAAAAACTAATTATTTGTGTATTACTAATAAGTAATTGAAAAAGTATTAAAATGTATTTAAATTTTCAACAGAAGTAAAATCTTTATTGCACACTATGTACAAAGATTGGAATTCAGAATACACGTCTGAGCAGGTCAAGATGATACGTTACAGTGCAAAAGTTGGGAAAAGGATTGCAGCTGCTTGTATTGGCATCGGTTACATCACGTCGAATATTTTTTTTATTTTGAGACTTATACTACTTCAAGAAGAGAAATCATATTCCAGTGGACATGTGTTTCTCTTTGAATCCCACTTTCTTATCGATGTCTCTAATTCGCCTTGGTTCGAGGTCATCTGGCTGCTTCAAGGCTTTTGTACCTTTTCCATGACTAATGCTTATTCCGGCATTGACGGCTTTTTTGCAATTTTGGTCCTACACCTTTGTGGACAACTTGATGTTTTGTTGGACGAAATAAATATGTTATCCATTGACAATGCAAAAATGGATGTCAAAGAAAACATTCGGAGTATAATAAAGCGACAGAACGAAATTAATGCGTTAGTATCTTAAAATAAATAAATATATACATCAACTAATTGCTTTCATACCATTAGAATAATAACATAATTAGCAAATTCTTAAAAATATTAGAACAATTTTATACAGAAATTTAAAATCAATTTTCTAGTAAAAAGTACGTCTGTACTGAACAATAAGAATGAGATGAATCAGAACTTACAGTAAAATGAATTCGTTGCTTCCCGGTAACCCTGTTAAGAGGTTGCACGAATCCCGAATCATTTATTCAATTTTAGTGATGTTTTGAGGGTCAAACAGTTTTTTTATATGTTCCTATTAGTATTTAGTAATTAATTATAACTTCAAGTACAGTTATCTTAAATCAAAACTTTAATAACACTCAATAAGTAAATTAAAACTAAATAACGTCACAGTACATTTATCACCCTCACATCATAATAAATTAAATAAAAACTTCATTAGCTTGCTTACATATTTACTTGATCTATATTTAAACAATTGGCAGTATTATTAATATACATTCATCTGATGTTATTCTGGTGAGTAAAACATTAATTGATGTTGATACAATAAAAAATTTTCAATAAGCTTGGTATATCTGCTCAGCAAATAGGAAATTTTAAGTTTAATTTCACTTTTACTAATAGTCAATTTTTTCTCAGTCTCAGTTATAATTCGGATTCAGTTAATTTAGAGGGCTATAAAATCTTTGAGCAAATATTCATAATTACTTTTACCAATCAAACTAATGCATATTTATTCAACTCATATAGCGTTCATCAATATTTTCAGAGCCTTTACAGTTCGTATGACTTATCAAAATCTACTACACTGACAACAATAAATACGCTTAAATCAGAGTTCAAAACGTTTAAAAAGCACCAATTTTGTCAAATAATGCGTTCTTTTCAAAATTATAACCGGTCAAATATTGAGCGAAAACCCAGCCTAATTTAGTTTTATTAAAATATCAGATTTCTTAACCCAGTACTGAGTACGCAATATTTTTTTATTTAAAAAAGTAATTTTAAAACTGAGTAATTCAATTTTTTCTGTTAGGGATGTGTAGAAACGTGTTTTGATTGATGTGTCTGAAGATATATTTTTTTTTTTCAACATAAGATAACGGAAAATCATTAAAAAATTTACATTACTTTTTAAATTATAAACATGTAAGNTAATAATAATAATAATAAATCGGTAAATTAAAACTTTAAAGGTTTGTTAAGATGATACAAGGAATATTTGGTCAAATATTTCTTATCCAAGTGTCGGCATGTGTTGTGCAATTTTGTTTGCAGGGATATCAGATGATACATGTAAGTGCGACTTTATAAATCAATTTTATTCATAAATTGAATTTTCAGTTGATCTGTTTTTGCAGATTGTTACAAATGCAAAGGTAGAAAAACCTATACTTCAACTGATGTTTATGACAATGTATTTACTTTATTTGTCATTGGACTTTTATATATATTGTCATGTTGCAGAAAAGTTGAGAACGAAGGTAAAATGATGATATTAAAATTCACATACTTCAAGAAAAGACAATATACACATTATAATGGAATCAAAAACAAAAATCATTATCAGTTAACATCATGTGCTGTTTTATCAGCTAAAGCCGATCTCATTGTATCAAGAACGCTGGAAATGAGTCACACGCAAATTTTTTTATAGAAAATTCAGTTCTTCAAAATTTACGTTGTTCCAATAAATTTCTCATGCCGTATTAAAGTTCAAAAATCATCAAGTATACATGTACCTAAGTGAAATCCTACACTATTTAAAAATACTACATTGTTCATAAATCCTCCGTTGATATTATTCACAATGAAGAGAAATAGTTATTTACGTAACAAGTGCGGAAAAGACGATTTCCCGCACGAGTAGTGATTGACTCACACGAGTGCCGGAGTTGACGGGAACGAGTACCAGTTGAGCACACGAGTGCGTAGCACGAGTGTGATCGCAAGGTACGAGTTACCGTCACCGGCCACGAGTGCGAGTCTATCACACGAGTGCGGGAAATCATCCCGCACGAGTTGCGTACAAGTTTTTTCGCAATGTGTGAAGAAAATAGGTACAAAATAGGTTTGAATTTTGATTTCCAGTGTGTAGCAAAATTTTTTCCGGTGTGTGGCAAAACCTTTTCCACACACTTTTTCCGCACACTGTGCGGCAAAAACCTTTGCCGCACACTTTTTCCACACACTGTGCGACAAAAACCTTTGCCACACACCTTTTCCGCACACTGTGCGGAAAAACCTTTACCGCACACTATGTGGGAAAATCGATTTTCCACACTAATACCAGTGCGGAAAACACCCATTTTCCGCACACTATTGCGAACAAATTATTACGTGATGATAAAAAAAAAGGTGCACGTTCAGCGTTTATAATAGGAACGGCTTTACAGACAAAACATCACACAATATTAAAAAATAAGTACCCTATATAAGTAGGAGGGTGATCACTGTTTTTGATTCATTAAAATTAAACTTATCTTGGAGCAATGCGAAGACAAGAAAATCACTTGTGATACAATAAAATACATTGCATTTATAATGTGAATTTATACGTACTAATAAGTATATAAATAACTGTTTCACAGAGCTTAGAAGTATCACAGGCAGTTTATAATTGTAAATGGTATGATTTCAAGACAAAGGAAGCATATGATATTATTTTTATTATGAGCCGAGCTCAGCACCCACTCGAAATCACTGTTGGAAAGTTTTGTTCCTTATCATTAAATTTATTTGCCATAGTAAGTTACTTTCCCTGTTTGTTACCATACAATAATGTAATATGCAAATTAAAGTAAGTTTCAATAAATCAAAATATTCATACATAAGTACAACGAAATTGAAAAAACACTCTTCAAGGCACAGCCAGTATAGTGGGATCAAATTAAGTTTTCGGCAATGGAAATTCAGACTAGCTCAAAAAAAATATGTTGTAGAGAATTAAACAATGCCAATCGATTGTAATAAAATCGAACAAAAAATATTTTCCGCTAAGGCTTCAAAAAAAAAATGGCAAAAATGGTAAAACATGGTTTTTAGCGTCGGAAATGAACAATAAGCCTTTAAATAAAAAATAAAAAATATAAGAGTATGCGTGGCAAAAAGACGAACAAAATGAGCTCCGGTCGATCACCATTGGCCCAGTGGTTTCCTCGCAAAATGCAAAAAATCTCGTTTTTTGAGCCAATTAAAAAAATTAATAACTCTCTTTGGCATAAACATTAAGAGCTGAAATTTAGCAGAGTTGCAGCTTTAGTAGTCTTTAACAACCACACCAAATTTCAGCAAGATCGGATTGATAGTTTTTGCAAACCGCAGCTAAATGAAAAAAAAGGTACTTTGGCAAAAGGGCCTAAAAAAAGTTGTTTACAACGTTAGATGCAATTTTTTGCCGCATCATATTCTTGAATACTTACTCTACAATTTACAAAAGTATCAAATTTTTTTTCTCTGTGGAAGTTGCTTAAAAAATGATAAACCTAATGGGTATTTTTTGGCGCACGGAGGTACGATGCGTGAGGGGCAATGAGCCGCCGTAACCGCCGATGCATAAACCGTGTCCACTTTCTCAAGCTCGACTCGGATGTTATCGACCGAGTACGGTTAAACTGCAAGTGCTCTTAAAAACGATTTCTTGGGAACGCGATATAACCAACTTCTACATTGTAAAAAAATTTGATACTTTGGTAAATTGTAGATTAACTATCAAACAATACAATCCTGCAAAAAAATTGCATCTAACGTTGTAAACAACTTTTTTTTAGGCCCTTTTCCCAAAGTACCTTTTTTTCATTTAGCTGCGGTTTGCAAAAACTATCAATCCGATCTTGCTGAAATTTGATGTGATTGTTAAAGACTACTAAAGCGACAACTCTGCTAAATTTCAGCTCTTAATGTTTATGCCAAAGAGAGTTATTGATTTTTTTAATTGGCTCAAAAAACGAGATTTTTTGCATTTTGCGAGGAAACCACTGGGCCAATAGGGATCCACCTGAGCTCATTTTGTTCGTCTTTTTGCCACGCATACTTCTATACTTTTTATTTTTTATTTAAAGGCTTATTGTTCATTTCCGACGCTAAAAACCATGTTTTACCATTTTTGCCATTTTTTTGAAGCCTTAGCGGAAAATATTTTTTATTTGATGATATCACAATCGATTGGCATTGTTTAATTCTTTACAACAAATTTTTTTCGAGCTAGTTAAAATTTCATGAAAAATTACCGACATTTTAGCTAATTCGATCCTACTAGTAGGCAAGGCACGGCTTACATGCTTTTCGTTTAAAAAAAAAAAAAGTGCATATAAAATACATGTGTGTTTCATAAAGGGGGATATACTGTTTCAAAAGTAGGACATAAATTTTAGTAGTGTTTCATCTGACGGACACAATTCGTTATTAAAGTTTTATTAATAAATAAATTAAATTACATTCTAAACAGGTTGAAAAATTAAAATTCTAAAGATCAAGACGAAGCGCTTCTGAAGAAACGAAATTTACGCTGAACAAGTCAATGTTATTTTTTTAATAAAAATCATAAGAAAACACTTGCCAAAAACCGTTCTAAATTGGTACCTTTACCTTATAACTCATAAAAATACTAACAAAAACAGTAGTTAAACTTGTGCAGAACTCTATAAAACTGTTTTTTCTTCTATTTAGACGTAATATTACATATTTATGTACCACGATTCCGTTGTTTAGTGTACAAGTTACATATATGTATAGTGTGCATGAAAATAATAATGATAATAATAATGATGCCGATGTTTATGATACTAGTGACAGCAACGACGACGACAACAAGAACGACCATAAAGATAACGACGATAATGAGGATAATGACAATCATGACGATGATGACGATAATGACGATGATGATGATGATGATAATAATAATGATGATAAGGATTATAACGATTATGACAATGATGACAATGAGGACGATAATGATGTTGATGATGATGATAACAATGATGATGATGATGATGATAATGATGAGGATGATAATCATGATAATGACGATCATAATGATGATGATGATAATGCTGATAATGATAATGATGATGATGATGATGATGATNGCTCGAAAGTGGTCGAGTTGTGCCGTCTCGAAGGCATTTTCTGTTCTCTCACTGACTTCGTATTCATATTACTACGTCACACTGTATTGGGAATATGCCTGTATCACGTGACATGGCGATATATATATATATGTGACAATTAGAGGAAAAGTAGTACAGGCCTTATGGGAGAAATTAAGTTTTTATTGTTCTTCGTGTTGGAAAAGGTATTGAATACAACAAGTTAGTGGATTACATATTTTTAGCATTACGAGAGTTAGTTTGTTATTTATTTCATACGATGAAATCGTTTATTAAGGCCGTAAACAGCGTTTTGAAGGTACGAAGTACAGTTTAACCTAAAATCAAGTTGCTTGTTTACCTGTGAGCAGGTGCAACAGCAACAGCAGCAGCAGCAGAAACGAGTAGCTCAATGTAGGGTTAACTGTACTTCGTACCTTTAAAACGCTGTTTGTGGCCTTAATGAACGATTTCATCGTATGAAATAAATAACAAACTAACTCTCATAATGCTAAAAATATGTAATCCACTAACTTGTTGTATTCAATACCTCTTCCACCACGAAAAACAATAAAAACTTAATTTCTCTCATAAGGCCTGTACTACTTTTCCTCTAATTGTCATATATATCGCCATGTCACGTGGTACAAGCATATTTCCAGACCCAGTTGGATGACGATTGTGTGGCGAATGCTATTTGAGTTAGAGTTACTGGTAATAAGATTATCGAGTTACATTATGTTAAATTTTGGATGCATCGCATATCGTCATAAGGCTCTCGTAGACTGGCTGTGCCTTGTATGCAAAATTCTATTCAATTGAAATAATTATCAGCTGCTTGTTACTGATATGTAAATATAGGTAAATCAATCTGGTAATAAAACTCAAACATGAGTTTTAACTACCTATAAGATCTTTTTTACTTTATTTGAAATAAAACTGCTTTCAATTATTGCATGTATATTATATTATTGTATGTATGCTAAGGCTTCAAAAAAAAAATGGCAAAAATGGTAAAACACGGTTTTTAGCGTCGGAAATGAACAATAAGCCTTTAAATAAAAAATAAAAAATATAAGAGTATGCGTGGCAAAAAGACGAACAAAATGAGCTCCGGACGAAGGAAAATTAAAAAACGACGGATACAGAGAAATTAATAGTAATGTTTAATGAATTTGTAGATGATCTAACTGAAAATTTATGAAGAATGTACACATAAATGATACAATAAACAGATAGTATTATAAAAGTATATATATGTTGTTTTTATACATTAAAAAATTTTATTTTATCGCAATAATATAAAGTTACTATTCTGTATAAGGTGTTTATTAGGATATAACATCTTTTTCATAAACACTGCATACTATTGATCTGAATTCAAAATAGTAACCCTTTTTGTCAATACTTAGCTATTACACTAATGGTTGCCATACCTTTTTGCTCCTTAGTCTCTAAACTCACGTTAGTGAGATTTTATGGTGTATGTTGTACATTTCAGCATAGAGGACACCTTGATGACAAGATTGACAAGTTGTAAAATTTTTATGCATTGGTGTACACGAGAGTACATATATATGTCGAGTTTATTGCCAGTGTCGATTCAGACAAACGTTTTCCAATAAATTATCATATTCTCAGGTTTTTATACTTATACATATTCACTGTCGGTAGTGTTTGTTAAGCTTGGCCAAACGATAATATTGTTATTAAAAAGATTTGTTAAATTTTTATCCGATTTTTTTTTTTCTTTTTTTTTTTAAGTGGCTAACCTATGTTACCTTTCGTGCCTATAAAATAATTTTGATAAAGATTCAAAACTATAAGATAAAAGAAGGATAAGATCAAAGAGTGGACTAATGGCACAGTTTACACAGTTGCGACACTTCTTATGAGAACAGTGTCTCACACCGCCATGTTCCTGGTAGTACAGTCCACACAAAATTTGAATAATACTAGTATTTCTTTTATACATTTACATACTGTCCAAGTGAAATCAAAAAATGAAGAATGCATGGTAGATAAATGTATATAATAGTAGATATCTCTTATTTCTTAGTCAAGTAAAATAGAAAAAAGCAGCATATTCAACTTCCACAATATTGTCTTTAGAATAGTAAAACCTTTTTATTCAACACACATGTTGAGGGATTTGAGACAAAAAAGCCTGTTTGACATGTCATATCGATATTATACTACATATTGGACCTATTTTAATATTAAGTCAATTATACGTCTCATTACATTGAGAATCACAGGTGTGTTCCAAAATTGATTGTAATTGGATATCAAAAAGTGTGGTTCACGAATTATTTCTGCCAAACAAACAGAAATAAATGATAAAAAAAGCTTGTAAAATAGCCGTACTAACATTTTGGTAAAATTCATTGCATGTCTCAGTGATAGTGGAATTTTATGGAGTAAAATTTTTTTTTCTATTAAATAAAAATAATTTTAATATGAAACAATTAAAAATTAACGACTGGCCTAATGAACGAAACATTAGTAAATTTACTAAACGTTCCAATATAAACATTTATCAAATGCACAATACTACTGGTATTTTCAAATTCATGAAAGCTTCGTTTTAGTCGTAACAAAAGAGCGTTCAAGTTATTTTTAAATTTTACTCGTATTATGCACCAGTGCACATATTTCTTGAAACTTCATGTGATACCCCCACCCCTCCTTAGCGCTACACATGTGTAGAGACTTTAATAACCTTTAAGTGGATTGACCAACCGCAAAGAAGAAAGCACGTATACGGTTTTAAAAACTTTCTCGTTAATCTATTATGCACCCTTCAAAGAGTTTTTCTTTTTACAACAAAGTTTCTTTCTGTTCGCTGTTCTCATTTCTGATGTTGTGGACGTGCTTGCTTACGTGCATGATAATCGCTTGGCAACGCTATGTTTTGATACTTGGTTGTCTGGCAACTGTGCTCGCGTCACTGGCACTTTCTGAACTTTACAAGAAAGGGCAAAGATAGCTTCCTCATTTTCTAAAAATGTTTACAGATGAGGGATGCTTTTTCTAAAAGATGCACGAAAAAATGACTTGACATGGCATAAAATTTTACCAGGGGGCAGATTTTTCGACGCCGATTTATCATCTAATTACGAAGCAACGCCAGTAAAACCTTTATAGTTACCCTAATTATATTGCCACCAGCATCAAACCAAAGTTTTATCGTTAAGAGCTTAAAAAACGATCAAACTTAAAAACAAACGAATTTTTCATGATTATTGATTTGGGAATAGCTATCAACAATTTCGTAAATTTACAAATTAAAAAAAGAACAAAGTTTGAAAAGTGAGGTACTGCTATTAAAGACTCAAATTTTTTCTGAGCAGTTATTATCCAAAAAAACTTTTCTACGATTTTTAAAAATATGTACCTGTCACATATGCGAGTTAGAAAAAATATGAAGTAATGCATAAGCCAGTGAGGCAAGATAATTTGCTAGAAAAAACATAACTTATAAATAATGGTACAAAACTACAAGTTGCAAAATTTTATTTTTTTATTTATTAATATATTTAATATTTTAGTCTCAGGATGTTAAATATTACCATGCATCGGTGAACCTTGCCTGCTTTTCGCTGATTTGATTACAGAGTTATTTCTATTGTTGAAAGCGATACTGAGAAGAAAATCATAACTCTACAAACATAACATTTTTTCAAATAATTTAACTATGAGATAATCTATGCCACTAGATAGAAAACATCACTTTAATGTACTGGTTGTCTCAGAAGACTAATTGCGACTTTGTATACTCCTTCTTTTGAATGTTAAAATACTCTTGTGTAATACCTGCTGTATATTCTTTTATTTTGTGCTTAAAAAATAAAAAATATTAATCAGACCTTTTAGTCGTCACCACTATTTTCTTTAACTCTAATCTTAATAAATTTGGCATGCGTTGGCTGAGAAGACACCCCGAGTCCACGAAACATCCTTGTTCCTTATAGCTCTAGCCTTATATTTTGATCCATAAATTTAATAACAATCCAAAACTTTATCCATATGGTCACATGGTTGAGTAGCTTCCTTTATAATTTCTATGACTTCGTCAAGATGAAAGATTTGCAGACCATTCTCAGCTATAATTGTTTCAAGTACTATACTGTCACTAGATCCATACGCTTTTTAATGCACTTGGATTGATACTTATATTTAAATTCCTCAACATTAACGACGTCTTCATATATGGCTTTATGTATCGATTGGCAAAACTACGACCAGTGTCTTATGTACGCGAGTTGAAAAAAATATTTTTATGAATTTCAATCATTCAAAATCATTGCTTATTTCGCGATACCTCCATTATTTACGGCGATCGGGGCATTAAAAGTTTGGGAAAAAATTTCAAATTTTAAATGATTCCATGGCTTTGGAGTCATTCGTAGTGATGTAGTGGGTTGTTTATATAAATAAAAAAAAGCCAGTTTGCTTAAGCTTTTTAACCTTTGAAATATAAAGAAATTAATTTCACGTAACACTAACGATATAAGTTAATACTGATTTCCAAAGAACACTAAATGATTAATGCAGGAATAAGATTTTTATGGCTTATGAGTATAAAGATAATTAATTGGCTTCAAGGGTGTCGTAAAAAAATTAAAATTAACTTTTTATTAAGCAAAGATAAGTACAGTAATACTAAGAATCAATTATGGGGGGTTGTGAGGGGCACAGGGATTCTAAAAACGGTATGGTGATATGTGAATAAAATAGATTAAAATAGTAAATATTACATTTTTAATGTGGAATAAAGGGGGCTTAATAAAACCTGGGGCTTTAGATGTTTATTGGATAGCCTAAGTAACGGGAATAATAAGCAATTTTCTTTCTATAAGCGGGGGGAGACGCTACCAAGATGTTATTCAAAGTGGTAGAGGGCAGTAGCGGAGCGGTTGTGGACAGCTCTACCAATATATTATATCCTTGTGTAGTTATTTGTACAGGTCATTTCTCACAACTTCCCCCCTCCGTAAAATGAGGAAAGATTCAGCCATTTTTTTCGTTACTTCAACTAATAACATTTTTTCCTCAGACCCCTACAGTCCCCCATCCCGTACGCGGTTTTTCTAAACTCCCATCGCCCCCTCGGGACCTTAGACATACTTGAATACATATAGTTATTTGCATACATTTTTCTACACCGCTCAGAAGGCCAATAGATGGAATTTATATATACGAATGATAAAGTTATTTGTTACGTATTTGTATTATATTGAATGCTAAATTTATTGCATTATAAAAATTTGTATGGAATAGTATAGATCTTTAACAAGTTAGTATAAATTATTAAATGTACAAAAATCACAAAAATTATCAGAAAAACATTAAATTAATAGAAAACCTGGCAAGTTTTATTTAGTTAATCTAAAAGTTACATGTGTGCTAAATGACAACCTTGAGCTATTTTTTTATAAAGTAAATTACTCGTTATGGTCGGATTTATACAAGCCTTCGCATTTAAATTCAGGTCGACCATTTCGGTTTGTTGCTCCATTTTATACTTAATAAAAGTGAATACATATGAAGTATTTGTTAACTTGTTCTGAACCTCAATATGTACAAAAGCCCCATTTTTTAGACGGTTCATGTTATATTATAAGCTTATCACAGCTCTTGTGGCTCATGGATGAACCTTAGAATTAATATAATAGTGTAGAGGGAAGACAGGCTTAATTTTGGTGGTAATAGAATGGTAGCGCAATTACTGCGTCTTCACAACATGTATGTTAAACGTACTTTTTTGGTACATGTAAGTAGTAAACCTGATATTAACACAATGCATAAGTAAATGATTAATTTTAATTAAAAAGTCGATCTTGTTCGAATGATTTTGAACGAATGTGCTCTAAAACTGAAGCTAATATAATTTAAAATCAAGTGTACTTACAAAGAGAAATTTTTGAAATTTTGAAGTTTTGCAGCCCCACCTTTTTTCAGTGTATCTATTCTTACGATGAGCAGTCGAAACTGTAGAAGGCTGCAGCAGGCTATAAACTATGGTGGAATTAAGCGCTAGTAAATTATAAGAGACAGTATCTCGCTAGAGAAAGCTTTGGATTGCTGAAGCCAGCAGTAGACTCATGTATATAGTAAATAGTTTGTGTATATCTAGCCTATGAATGTTAAGCCTTGCCTTTAGAAGGAAGCAAAAATTGTTTTTTCTACTTCGGGGAATTTTTCGTGACATTTGGATGTTTACTGCATTCTCGGTAGAAATAATAGTGGTCGTTACATAAGAGCCATTTAACTAGGCCTACCATTCAGTTATACTGTGGGCCGAAAATAGCCATGTTAGTTATGGCGCTTTACGACGAAAACTACTATCGTATGGTTACAGTGTTAGTAATTCTCATACAATCAACAAATAATATAAAAATTTTTTACAAACGCTTTATTACTATCACTATTCTAATAATTTTTTCATCATGTGTCGAATAGTTGAAACAAACGTTCTCCTTTCAAGCACATGTGTTGAAAAAAGTGACAAACTTTCGCAAAATAATAAAATTTCTTTTTCTGTTAATCGAGATTTTAACGGTAATTAAAAAATTCGGACTTAATGATGAAAGCTACGGTTCATAGAATGAATTAATTTTTAATTACCATGCTACGAAGCCTCGTACGCAACACCATAGTACAAAAAAGGAATTAAATCGTTAGATATGAACAGTTCTAATACTTTTTAAAAATTTTGTAAGTATAAAGTCGTATTTATTAATGTCAAAAAAAATTTGCGGCTGGTTCTATATTACAAGGTAATTTGGGGGGTTAACTCTCGTTAAGTACGAGACTAATTCAGTACAGTGGGGTAATATGGACTTAAGGAGGATAGAGGGGTAAAAGGGATTCATTGAAGAAATTGGACAGGAGTTATGGGTTTAAATTAATCATTTCTGGGGTGTAAGAGCTACTTTTTTTAGTAAAAACATAGCATTCAAAAAATAAACCTGTGTTTTTTTAATAACAAACCGGCTCCTTGGACAGTATTTTTTTCAGCGACTAGAAAGCTGACCACCGAGTCAACAACTACGCTCAGACAAGTAAAATTCTAATAATCGGAGTTATCTCAACGCTTACTATGATTTATTGATAATTTTAAGTATTTTTAGAGTTATGTACATGTATATAATATTAAAAATTAAAAGTGTGTCACCATCATAAAACTTACCTCAGACTTAGCGAGTTTCTACTTCTGAGTAATTATATTGTATCTACACATTTATGTGAGACGAGCCTTAGAATTGTTGCTCGAACGAAGTTTTAAACGCATAACTTTTTATGTTGGTTGTATCTCCATGCCTTTAATGTCCAGTTAAGCCTAAAACGATTTTAGAAAACGATTGAAATTAAAGTGATAATTGAACATGTAATTTATTTCGACAACTCAAATACCAAATATTTTTATGAATTTTTATCACAAAATGGTTTTCTTCATGAAAAATATAACTTATTTATACTATTATATGCTGTCACATTCATTAAAAATATGAACTTTGTATTTTTATCGTAAGCTTCGTACTGTTGAGTAGGAAGATCCCTATTACAGACACCTCAAAAATTACTTCTCTGACAAAAAAATCAGTGACATTAGGAAAAAGATTAACTTCGTTACGATAAGTACGCCAAGAATTGAGACTTCAATTACTTATTTTACAGGCCTGGCACTGTTCTCCTGTAATTAGACATGGACATAATAATAATATTGAAAAATACGGGATTGCTTTGCTTCTTTTATTTTATGGATAATTGGTGCCTACACAGGTTTGTTTGAAGTTATTGTTACAACGCAATGACTAATATAAAAACTTTATAATTTTTACGAACACTATGCTCCACAATCAACTGCATACCATCACTGATAGTGCTTTTAACTATATTTCAAGTTCATCAAGTATTACTATTGATACCCTTTTCTATACTGACTACTTTTAATCCACAACATAACAATACATATGACTGCCAGTGACGTGCACGTATACTATAATGTCCATTTCTCACACCCTTGTACTTTTTTTTGTATGATATAGTTACTCCTTTTTTTCGAATAGAAAAAAATTCGGTTTAATGTGCATTGAAAACTTTAATAAATGCATGAATTATGAAAATAACAAGTGTGAGAAATGAAAATTAAAAAAAAAACTGTTCCATTGTTCAATGCTCAACTTTAAACTAGTGCTATAATAAATAATATAATCAGTATTTGTTTAAAGAAATTTATTCCACTTACTGTAATCGAAACTTTTAGAAATTTCATGGGTAAAAGTGAATTTCATCTGCGTTAGCATTAAAAGAAGTTAAAATAACAGGTGTGAATTCGTCACAATGTTTATTTCATGTGGGGAGTATGGACTACCAAACTAAATTGTGTAATTGCAGCTTTTTCAGAGAGAAACTCTGTTAATAGTGCGCTGACCAAGTAAGTGCAGCGCTAAGTGTAACAAAAAAAAAAATAATGATATAAGTGGACAGCTTTCCCCATTCATTTTTTCCATCAGAATATAAAACATTGGGCGAATTACTTATCATCCTGGCGCATCTTTAGAATAGAAGAAATCTTGCTGCGCTACGTCAGTAGAGCATAAGAAACGCGCTCGTCACAGAAAACATACGCATGTATATAAAAAGAGACAAAACTGTGGAGCTGACAATTCGATTTTATCCAGTGTCCGGTGTTCAAGTGTGTTTGGAAAATAGTTGAAGACTTATTCATACTTATCAACGATTTTATTTATAATATTATTTTTAGTACAATCAAGCAAGATATTATGAGTATAATGAAGATTTCACAAGCCTTACTCTTCGTCGTTTTAATCTACAATGCTGTTGCGCTGCCTCGAGACAGTAATATGGTTTATTTTGACAATGACTTGTTAGAGATGAGAAATTCGAGATCAATGCTCACTGATATCGCCCACGAACTCATCCAACGATCTGCCAGTTCCAGCCAGGTATAACCGTATCTAAAACTAAGAGTGAAGAAATTGTTAATAAAAAAAGCATTTTCATGATTTATTTCGTGCTTTGAAAAAAATTTATAAAAAAGTATCAAATTGAAATGTTAATTGTTACTTAGGTTTTAAACTTAAATCTATCCAACCTCCTTTTGCTGTTGGTCTTGAAAGCAGTTGTTTACGGAGCTGGGTTTATCGGCAATCATTCTTTTAAAAGTCGACGAGGTGTTACCGCTGAAGGTAAAATTCCGGACCTGTTTTTTAATTAACAGATATGATTGATACTTTGAACCAATGGCGAACTTTTTGTTCAAGACAATATCATGTCAGAGGGCGAGATAGCTTTGGCTCTTGGGTACTTGATTGGCGATACCTGTCTTTATCGTGCCGCTTGTGAAGTTCCTCATACTGCTAAAGATTACCTTGGAGCTGCTGAAATGATCTTTGAAACTATGAAGCTAATGCCTCAGTAAGTTTCGACTCTTCATCAACTAATTCACTTCACTAAACACGTTCAACACTACAAAAATATTCAGCATTGCGTAGAATACTGCAAATGTTACGTTAAGTTTTTTTTTCTCTAAAAGCCTGCTCATGAATTGTTATCGGTTACAATTTCTCACTATATAGATGTGTTCTCGATCAAACCTTGAACATAGCTATACTGATTTTGTAATAAGTCAGAGAAAGCTTTAAAAAAAATAATACCTTGAACGTGTAGGGTTTAAATAACATAATACTTGATACAACAAATAAAAATTGCAAATTGCATGAATCCTAAATTAATATTTTATCAAAAAAATTCAGTAGTATCCTTTTTTTTCATAAGTAAGCTGCTACTTTGCTGACATTTTTTTTGTTTCAGAATAATACCCATCGATGAGGAAACATATGAAAAAACGTTATCGGAATTTCAGAAAGCTGTAGACCTTGGATTGAAAGATGAATGCCCTTTAGAATACAATTGTAAGAAGAGTAACGTACGCCGGTTTCTGCAGCCATCACAGTAAATCAAGAAAAATAAGGATAAAACATATTCATTGGTATACGTTTATCAAATTGAAATCGGTGCATACGTTTTATTTCTGCATTAGCAAACATTTTTTACAAATATGATCTATAATCCTTAAGCATTAATTATTAACAATAATCTATTGTTTAGACAAAAATCGCGTATATGTGTGGAGAAATTTTGTACCCGCTCTTTGTTGGAAGTTAAATAAGAAAAAGTCCGGGTATATATGCGTATATAACGGCACCGACAATGCAACATACTTTTCTTGTTGGTTATATTGAAATCGTTAAAAAATTTATGTACAAAAAAGAAAAAAATAGAGTGAAAGAGTTTTGTAAGTAAAATACAAAGTACACACTATTTTTTAAGGAATATACAATATCTGAGATATTCTAAGCTTATAAGGGTAAAAAAAATCATTGACTAATGCAATTTTTACCTACATAGTGATATAAAAATTGTCTTTTATCTTAAATGACACCTATCACGATTATACGTAAAATTGAACAAGTACAATTTCTTTATAAACTAAGCATGTAAGAACTCAGTGTTAAATTCGTTAATAATTTACAGTTCTGTCATTAAAATTGATTTTTCTTGCGTAATCGACGATAGATGGCTAATTTTATCATATAAACAAAAATAAATTAGCATTATCTCATAAGAAAAAAAATGAGGACAGGCTCAAGAGAGAAAGTGATAAATTTAAAATTTTTAAAAACTACTTCATTGCTCACTTTCACTCTTTTACCGGGCTCTTAGAAATTATAGCCTATCACATATTCCTGATTCTTTTGCGACTATTAATGATCTTTCCGAAAGTAACATGATTCATACGTAGGTCATATGTACTTTGTGCGTGTGAGTGCCTGGCTCGGGTCCTTGCGGTTCCAGTGTGTGTGGCCAACGGTGAAACCCACTACTCGCATTTTATCTTGACGCTTGCGCTCCTCTAGATCAGCCCATCTTACCTGTAACATAATTTGAGCAAATACATAAATTTTTAAAAATTGAGACAAGTAAAATCTAGAAAAACAAATTGGTAAAATTAAAAAAATTATGGCAATACGTAAAATATTTATTAAAACTTTAACGTAATTAAGATTATCCGGTATATTTTCAATTTTTATTTCTTATTACTTTTAACCTTCAAAAGTTAATCGCAATAATGAATTTTAATACGTAGTTCTAATTTGTCGACTTATTAATAACTCAAGTTTTTTTAGAAATGCGTGCGTATGTCCCGTCATTTAACTGTAAGTAAATTCAGTTGTACTTACACTCCAGAATATTCATTCGGTAGTTTTTTTACAAGCAACTAATCAACGTGATTGTCTTACATAATTAATAGGTAGTAGTTAATTGACTGCTGACTACAGTTCTGTCTAAATCTGACTACTAATTGTATTAAATTTTTTTTTATTATATTAGAGTCGCTTTTGACGCATGAAAACGCATGTAAAGTTTACAAAATTTGTTTCATCAATTTCTCAGGTTATAACCACCTAGAGTTGCTGAAACTTTCCATGAATTTTCATTATACATTTTTGAAGCTCTGCACAAATTGTTAAAAATTGACTATTAATTACTTGGAGTAATCAACCTCCTTAACATTGCACAAACCAACACAAAATGATTTTTTTTGTAACGTTTAATTTAATCAGTAAATAGTGATATAACTTTCTTAACAAGTGTGCAAATCAGTTGATAAACTTTTTGAGGTAGTACATAAACAATGCTTAAAAAGTGTTATATTATCACTAGCGTACTGTTGTCAAATTGTTAAAAACTGTGAACACTTTATGACACACTTTCTCCTACTATTCATACCGCTTTAATAGAGCAATTGTACAAAATGCAGTTAAAAAAAAAAAAAAAACTGTGTATGAAGCATGACTGCTAATGTAAAAAAAAGTACAACTCTAGACATTTGGATTTTACGTTGTATCTGATGGTTATAAGACGTGTCTGACGAACATTAGACAGCATTCTTACAAACGTAAGACTATGTAAACGCACCCTTAGGTATATATCAGGCATTCGTAACTAATTGAGGCGTGCCAATTTCTAAACGTGAAAGTGACACTTTAACTATGTTCCGAACAATTACATTACTAAGTAAGGATGAATTCTAATGGAAGCTTGTAAAATTATACACTAGAACATTTTCAATAGCTTCAGAATGAAATTTTAGATGGACAACACTTGGTTTGGAAATCCGGTAATTTATTTATATTACGACATGTTTAACAGTATTAACAAAAATTTTTAAAATCTTTTGTAATATCAAGTTGTATAAATTGTAATTACAATAAAAAAATTGTATTAAATCAACAATAATAGCGATACGTCTCAGCGTGTATTGAGCAGACTAGACAGAGGCAAAAGTATTTACGTTAGTGTAAATGAATTTTAAAAACCAAGTTGCATTATTAGCTTTTCAACATATTCAAAGTTCAAGCTTTAATTTATCGCTTTTTTCGTCTCACAATTATTGGCAATATAGTGTAAGATTTGTTTGGATATTTTTTTTTATACAAAGATACTTAACTAATGATTCCTTGCCGAAACAATGCGCTACTATTGTTTTTCAAATGGATCCGTTGATTGCATCACTACTAAGCATATTTAGTATAGTTAGTCTAAGAATTTCTTAAATTTGTATGCATTTGGTAATTTACTGAGATTTAAGAATTCTAGAGAGTTTATAAAGATTTACTAGACGTATTGTACTTTATTACACTTTAGTGCTGACGACGAATTTTAAAGTAATCGATAATATACCGCATGGATTAAATGCCTCGATTGAACTCCAGCTATCACAGAAAATTCAAACAATGCTTATCTCGCTTGTACTCACAGGATTTTCAATTATATATAGCCAAAAATTTTAAGATTTTTCTTTGATGCTCTACCTAGATTGCCCTGAACTTTTTTTTTTAATAGTACGAAAAAAATATAACTGTCATACATGCTTTGAGAGTAAGTGTACAAAATATCAAGGCCCAATATGCAACTAAAGATATTCAAGAAGCTATTTAGTCGAAAGATATGCTGCCACGTGCAGTCTGATGAAGAACACCCGTAAAAATTAGCATTGAGTGGTGTGTCTTTTGATTAAGTTTTCATCAATATCTTTGTTTATAAACAGACGATTACAATTAAACTTTTCTTCTCAATCTTTGTCTTTTAACGACTTACATGTGGCCAAAATTTAATACAGCTAGTAAATACAGTTTTAAGGAGGTACTACATCATAAAGAATTAACGGAAGAATTTTTTTAAAATTTAGACTACAGGTTGATGAGCTAATAAATAGAGTACTTGCAAAATTTCAAGACCTTTGATTGGTTTCGGACCGAGAAATTATTGAAACAATTTTTTGAGTTTTAACATTTCTTCTTATGAAAAATCATAAAAATTTCTTTTCCATTCTGAAATTCTGATTGAATTAACGGATGAATTTCGATAAATTGCATCTGTAAGTGCCATAAAACCTGCTTAAGATGTCTCCAAATGAAAAATATTCAATGGTTGGTTTTTTTCGTAACAATTCTTAAGTGCCAACAAAATTCCAATGTTAAAAGATAGGACATAAGCGCGCACCTCTAACCTTAAAGTGTCAAAAAGTCGGATCTCTCTCTTGCACACTCATTTTGACTTAAGTAGTTAGTGCGGTACTTCCTTGAAGATGTTCACGATGTTTGATTTGTAACAATTAAAAATAAAAAATAAAATGAATTGTTTACTATATAAGTACTTTTTTGCTGTTAATTATTTATTTACTCTTAACTGATAAAATTCTTCATTTGTGCAATATGACAATTCAGGTGTAATTATATTTGATACTGTTCATTTTTGAAAACTCGCGCACTTGAATGAAACCACATAACAGATAGACAGACATAGAGATATAAGGATCCTTATATCTCTATGTAGACAGACGTCTGTCTAATAAGAATGAAACTGTTTTTTACTATTTTTCTTGTTAAATATTGTCAAAAGTGATCCATTACTAGGAATTTGGCTAAACAGAATTAAAAAGAACGGAAATTTATCTACAAGTACGTTATAATGTGTCTTCTCAAGTTGTCTATTGCAAGTTGAAAAATGTCTGTACAGCTGATTTTTTAATGCACTGCTATTCGCTGCGTGCAAGTGTATTGGAGCAATCTGATGAAACGGTGCGTAAAGTTGCGCGGCCGTAAAGTTACGCGGGTATGACGTAAATGACAGTGAGTGAATCTCCACTTGCTTTATTTTATTAATTACCATTCGTATTATTGTAGATTACATTCAATATCTTTTTAATTAAAAAGCTGTGAACCATGAGTTTATCATGATATTATTTAATAATAATATTTACCTTCGGTGATTCGAAATATTAAAAAACTCAATAACACGCAATCAACAATATTATGAGTCCTCAAGAGTCCTGAAATTTTGCACATTTTGCCCACCATGGGCTCTTTAGATAGCTTTTTTTACCCCCTCCAAGGACTTGCATACAGCGAATACAAGCGTCGTGTTGAAAGGTACAACTTTCATCTGAAATATCTAGAGACTTTGGCCCACTTAGGGTACAAAATATTAAGGACACCGTTGGATTCAGCGGATCAAAATCTATCAAATAAAACTTATTTCATTTCACAGGTTTTCGCAAGGGAGGTACCTTAAATGTATATTCATTTGTCTGCTAATGCATACGGAATGTAAACTTATACGACTAACGATACATTATATTCATATATTGTCTGAAGACGGCAGAATATTAATTAACAGAATTATGGATAGTTTAAAGAGGCTAATACCTTACTTTTTTGCTAGTTGAACGTCAAATGAATGAAATCATTTTCAATTTACTATTCCAATAAAATAAATGAAATGCTTAAGCACTTGATATTTACTTAGTAAACGTTTCTAATTGTTAAACAGCTTTAAAAAATACTTTTTGAAAATTGTAAAAATATATTAATAAAACCCTTATCAGTATTTAATTAATATTATGTAACCTAAAATTATTTCAAGTTTGGATTATGTGAGTATTCCTTACATGCTTTTTTCCAGAATTATCATCTTTGTTGTAATAGTCAGGAACTTGTAAAAAGTCTTCCATTGTTTGAGGTTTGTGATCAGTTTTTCGCTTGATACCATCCAGCTTATCTGCAAACATCAAAGATTAATTTAATGTTACAACCAAATAGATAAATAGTATCAAAATACAAAATTAATATCTTACTTAATTTATCTTCTGCTTCCATTTTTTCCCATTTGCTGACAATCTAAAAATAAAAATTTTTGAAACCATATATTTTCTGAAGAGGCCCATAGCTAATAGTACTAAAGGGTACAGTAGGAACTTGCGTTCCTGAAAGACACAGATGTTGTACGTTTGTGCCCGAGTCGATTGTTTTTCTTACCGAGAGTGAAAAGTGCTATTTCTTGCGCTTACACTTTGCACCCTGGATAAGACAAATAAATTAGCAGAAATTTTTAGTAATAAAAATTTGAAACTCTAACTCCTTTTCACTCTCAATAACGGATTTACTATTTTGGGAAAGCAAGCCACTAAAATTTCAAAAAATAAAATTATGAAGTTAGATGCTTGTACGGGTTATTTTACAAAACTAATAAGGAACACTCGGTAACATTCAAGTTTTAAGGATTATATTATATTACTTTCTATGCAAAAAGTGTTTTTTCTCTAATATTCGAGGTAAGCCACGAGTAGTGGCAATACGTAGTGTCTGAAAAACCAATGAAAACTTTTCATATGTGAGCATTAAAAGTTAGCAGCCAAAACCTACCAATACAAATTATTAGCTTTTTTAAAATTACTTTTCTCAATTTTATTTATTACTTCAAAGATAAATTGTCGAATTGTATCAAAAGCTTGATTGTAACAAGTGCTCAATATATATTTTATAGCGAAATAAATTCTTACATGTAAAGCTAGTGTAGGTTAGGTTACGTCACACATAGCGATTGGTTGACTTGTGATTCAGAGGCATAAAAGATTTTATTCTATAATTTTAGTAGTCGATTGAGAAATAATACAATCTGTAGTTTTTTTTTGTAAGATACGCTAAAATATATCTGATTTGATTTTTTGTTTATTTTATAATTTTTTTTTTGATATCATATTGTTTACTTTAAACTTTCAAGTTGGGAGAGGTTTTAGTTCTCTTTTCAAACTACGTATCGCCACTGTAATCGCAACGTACCTCCGTTTTGAACCTTTTTTTAGAGTAAATACAAGTACAACTTATTAATTTTCGTACCATGGGTGAGAAGTACAAATTTAACCCGTGAGCTGCGAACGATTTTTTTTTGCCGAAAGCGCAAAGCGGCGAACGCTATCTTTTCTACCGATAGTGTTGTAAACGTCCAAGTGTTAAAAAAAAAACGCAAGAGGTAGAAAATTTTACACCTTCATAAAAAAAATATATTTTAGACATTATAAGAATATAACAGCAAGTATTACAAACTTATATTGAATACGAATAGTTTATGATCTTTTTTTTAAGTGAATGAGAAAGAAATTTTTTTAACATCATCAAGTTATGATTAACTTTACACATAAGAATAAAAATAATGTTATAACTTTCACTTTTTTATATAATTCTATATAATCCACGAACTGGGTCACAAAATAGCGGACAAGGTAATGGTGGTAGGTAACTAGATACTCCTAGAGTGTCACTAGGCTCTCTTCCCTGGCGCCCTTTGAGCTTAACTTGATTATTACAAACAATCTCCATACACAGGTTATCGAGAAGATGATGTCGCCAAATGTGCATTCTCAAACGTATTTTTAACATTTGACAAAACTATTTAAAGAATCAGTAAGATATTTAAATATGTTATCACACAAAAATTTCGAAAAGTCCAGCACTAGATTTATTAAAATGTCAGCACAATTCCGTTGATATAGTGTATTAGTATGAGGCGAGCAAAAAGAAATTCATGTACGTATATTAGTTTGGTGTCGAAGCAGTTGATTGATACGTTATTGACAATGAAGACATGATTAAAATTATAACAGAAAATGCTCCAGTTAAGAACGCGTGTTAAATCATGGACCGTTCACAGCTTCATATCTAGTAAAATTTGTGACGAGTGCACACTTTCCTCTAGATTACTAGGTGCGAAGGCTTTTAAGCATCTTCGAGCTTAGTGATCGCCCTCGACAGACGCTTATCAGAAGAGATAGAAAAAGTATATTCTGGCTTATGGACGCAAAGCTGTACATCCGAGGAAAAAAAAATATGTAGGTATATTTACCACGAATTCTGAGTCATCTTGGCTGTCTTGACTGTCATCATTGGTGGCAGGTGTTTCATCTGTCTCTTTTTCGTTAGTTTTATCCTTTTCCTTATTTTTATCCTTTTCCTTGTTTTTATCATTTTCCTTGTCTTCTTCTTTTGGTTGTACCTCTTGGGCATCCACCATCTCAACCTTTAAAAAAAATGTATTTATTGAATAAAAAATATCATTGCAAAACTCGATAAAACGTCTGAATAAAATTTAGATGTTTAGTTATTTGCTTCTTTCACGATTCTTTTTNTACCCTTAAAAATCTTTTTTTTCTAAAACGGTAAAAACGGTTTGATGGTTTTACAAACTTTTAGGAATTACTGAACCCATAGAAATTTAATTGAGTTCATTTAAGTTGTCTTTTCACCACGCATTTTTACCGTTAAAGTTATTTTTTTTCTAAAATCGTAAAAACGGTTTGGTAGTTTAAAAAAAAACTTTTTTTTATATGCTAGACAACATCCGCGTCGAAACTTCAAATTTTGAGGGTTTGGTGTTTTCATTTGTGACGTTATAATCAAACAAAAGAATAGAGAATAAAAAACTCAAGTTATTTACTATATTTTCGACTATGTGACTATGCAATTAATAGTATGTTCAGTTAAAAATACTATGCTTACGTCTTCAATGGCTTGTTCTTGAAGCAATGATGCAACTTCCAATTTATTGTGGTGACTCGGTGTTGGTTCAAAGTAATCAACTATCCTGTTGATTTCATCTTCTGATCTTTGGTGAATATTTCGCTTGAGGCATATTTGTACATCCATTTCCATTTCACAAACGTAAACTTTGAAGCCTTTTGTTTTGGCAAAACTCCACATTTCTTCGTAGTCTGTGATTTTTTCATTAACACTATCTAGTATGATGAAGTTAAAATAACCATCAGTAATATTTTTCTTAAAGGCTTTTTTCAAATGATTGACGTATTCTGGCTCCATAGCTTCTTCATATTTATACTCCATGTCCTATGATTGAACAATGATTGTAATATAATTTTTATTTGTAGATATAGTTGTCAAACAAAAACTCGTAGAAGAATTCTTACATCAGCGTTGTCTTTTTTATCATCTTTTTCAACTAAGAAGTAATCGTCAATACTGAGTATTCTTGGTGCAGAACCTCCTTGAGAAACTTCTTTATCCTAAATTAAAAAATTGTAAGATCGTGAATTATACACAGAAAACAGTCTCACAAAATGATTTTTTAATTCTATATTTTTTAGCTGTTAAACATGTGTCATGATTTTGTTGATTAGTATTGCTTTCATTTGAAACATGAGTATCTCAACTATAAGTCGAACCTGAGCTCAGTCAAAAGCTCGATATTTGACTGAGCCACCATATGAGCTATCAACTTTATTCCTATCTTAGACAATTAAAATCTTTTCTATAAACGAAAATTAAAATAAAAGTATTTTTTACCTTGATTATTTTTGCCACGTATGATTTTCCACTTCCAGGTGGACCTCGAAGAATAATGGCAATCTTTGGTGGTCTCGTTAACCGACTGGGGGGAAGTAATAAATCTTCGACCACAGTGAGATTCGATAATTTTGGCATTTCCAGAATTTTCGGTAAACTATCGGATACATTATGCTTGGCTTCTGATTGGCTATAATTACATATTAATAATTAATAACAGATAACGAAGTAATCGAAAAAATAGACAAAAGCTATACGTAGGTAAATTTATCACATATCACATATTTAAGAATCATTAATTTAATTATGGTAATAATTTATTTAAATAATCATGAATTAAATATGATTGAAGATTTAATACATATAAAACATTGATTTCTGATTATAGATTATATTGTATAGACAACATAAAGTGTGATCATTGAATAAAAAATTATTTATTCCTGTTACTTTCTAAGTTTTCGAAATTGTGATTTTCTGCAAGATATTGCAACAGTAATCCTTTCTAGTCTAGTAAAAGTAACTGCAAATGAGCATATATATTCATTTTAGTTTCGCAGTTTGTGTTAGCATATGTTGTTTTCAAATTATTTCTGTGTTTTTTGATGTCTGACTTGGGGTATGACTTGTAGAACATTTTTTTTAATGCTGCAATATTATACTCATTGAAAAAATATTTAAATCTCCACTTAAACCATTGCAATGAGAAATAAAACAAAATTTTCTAATAATGAACATTTGAGACCTGTATAATTTTATATCGTGTCTTAATTGATAGTGTGAAATTAAAAATATCTTCAAGATTGGTGAAAATATGAAGTTATAGACGATTAGAAAATAGTTACGATGTAGTGCAACTTTTCTTACACAAATAAGAAAAATATGCATGCAATCATTATTTTTAAACCTACTGTAACTCAACATAATCAAATAATTTTGATGAAAATTTTTATCTAACACTTTGATTTTATATCTTAGTATATAGAAAATTTCACCATAGTTTCTTAAAGCAATAAATGTATGTTTTTAATATTCATTCAATGAGATAATTCAGGAAGCTTTTTGTATGCTGTCAGCGCTTTCACTGACCTTAGAGCTTACTTTTTGTGAGATTCATATTAAATGACATTTTAAGGCACTTGCTACAAAGGTTTTTTCGAAAAATTTCTTATATATGGAGTGAAAATGTAAAATTAAAAAAAATATATTTTTATCCTCTAGTTTTATAATTAGATTTAAAGTGTACTTGAAAAGATATTGGTCAGACAAGAAAAATATACCAAATACCCTTAAATATAACTTTTTTTATACTAAAGTGAACAAATTCAAGTGAAGCATGTCTACTAAAATAATGTACTTAGAAATGATTTCAAGATTTGACAAATCGATAATATCTTTTAGTATACGTAGATTCCATAAGAATCGTGAAAGACACGAGTGTCCAGAAGACTTAGAAAAATGTTAAAATATACAATAATCGGGTTGAATTAGCCGATCAAAGCCTAAAATAAAGATATTCAATAAGTTGAGTTTTTTACTTTGTTTAAATATTCTGTATATTTAAAAAAAAAGTTTTTTGTTATTAAGAAATGCACAGTAAAAAGAAAAAATTGAATGAGCTTTGTTGATTCCTAATCGGTTCAGTAATTTTTGAATCAATTACAAAAAATCTCATTTATCTAGCGAATACGAGAAGTTCCATACTTAAAGTTCTGCTTGTGCATCAAAAGTCTTTAGGCACCTCAAAGCCCGTACACGGAGTCATGACATTACATTTATTCTGTAAAAATCAACTACAAACTCTCCATAACTTCGTTAAGTTCTATTCAGGGTGAGATACTGGCCTAAGGTTTTTGGTGCGCTGAATCAGAATTTAAAATTTGTTCATCACGTTAAATTTTCCAGATAACTTGACCCAAAATCATAAAAAATACCGTTTTTGCCAAATTTTGAAGTTATGTAGTACCGTAAATTTTTCTTCTGTTAAAATACACTAAGAGATATTTAAAGCGTCAATCTTATTAGTTTAAATGCCGTTAAGTTTGCTCAAGAACATTTTTATGTCGAGATATTGCATTCTCAAGTTGACATGCTCGTGAATTAACCTATATCTGAAAACCCAATAAGTTAACGTAGACACGATAGTCAATTTTTTTATGAAAAAGCCAAAAAATTGTTTAAAAACCAAGAAAAACGTCATGTATATAAAATACAGTAAATCTGAGCTAATACACTGACATTCGAGTCATGTAACCCTTAGATATCACCCCAGTTCAATCACAAAAACGTTGACCTGCCTAAATCTGTAAACAGTGAGTTTAGTGAAGAGGCCATGTAAACAGTTTCCACCCTCCCCAAAGCCATTCACTAAACACTTAAGAAACGTTTCTACTAAATCCCAAGCACGATATTTTATCTCATCCTGGAAAGAGACCCAATAACCCAATAACCCAATAACCCTTTTAATAGTTCATAGTCTATTTCTTCGTTTAGAAAGGGTGATTTTAACAGGTAAAATGGGTTATCCTACTAATGGTTTGGTTCCGAGAGGATAATTGGTCAAAAGGTTAGCGAGGAGACGAGTTAGCTTGCTTAGTCTGTTAAATCAATTTATTTGAAGTAAAAAATAAGTGGTCAACTTGATATTTTTAGGGTTAGGTTTTTCAGCCTGCTTGGGTTTGGCAGGAGAGTATTTCAAGTATTGAGTGGTTTGGAGTACACGGATTAAGTGAAGACACTTGAAGTGCAGAATTGAATTACAAGGGAAATTAGATTTATTGTAAAAAATATAAATTTCACAAGGTAGCTTACTTGTGGTTAGGTAGAGGTGATTTTTAAGGGTCAGATGGATTAGCCTGTTTGTGATGAGGAGCTCAGCTAATTCAAGAAAAATAAGCGACTAAGCTTGCATGTGGTTTCGTAAGGGTATACTTTCTAGAGATTAAGAGGTTAGTAAGGATTAGATAGGTTAAGGTGTAGTAGGTTAGCACTATAAAATATATATATATATAAAAAAAAGATTTATTTCAAAATAAATAAGCGACTAATCTCGGTGTTTTTAGAATGAGGCATGTAAGCCTGCTTGTAGTTTGATAAGGGTGGTTTCTAGAGGTTACATGGGTCGAATATCAGCGTATTAGCCCAGATTTACTGTATTTAGTAAAAATTAAACTTTTATTGATTTTTCAACAACTTTTTTAATTCTCTATACAAACTGTATTGACTAAATCGTGTTTATGTAAACTTGTTGGATTTCCAGATATATGTAAACTCACGAACACGTAAACTTTGAAATACAATATCTAAGAAAAAAAAGATAAGTATTTAATCACACTCAACGGAATTTAAAAGAGCAATACTGACACTTTAGGATCCTGAAGTACATTTTTGCTGAAAAAAAATTTGTGGTGCTACATAACATCGAAATTCGGCAAAAATAGTGTATAGGTTAGAATTCCTCAAAAACTCGACGTGATAATACATTTTTAAGCCTTGAATTTAATTCAGCATCCTAAAATCTTTAGGATGTATATGATAAATTTAGCTTTTTCACCTCTGTAAGCCTGTGTAGTAAAGAATTGAGGTGTAGGCAATAAGTATGCAATATTCCATATTATTCACTGACAATCGTTCATATAGGAGTAGAGAAGTCCTTACGGTAGTGACTTAAGGTAGCTTATTCTGATGGTGACGTATAAAGGTTGGGCCCTACAGAGGGTCTCGTTTGTTTATTTGTTCAAGATACCGAATATTACATGTACGTTACTATAAAAGAAGAATTTTTCACATGGGTATACAGTCACTTTTTCCATACAATATTTCATAGTGTCCCCTGATGCACCCTTATTTTTTCGATATTTCGAAGCTTACGATTTCTTTAATCAGCATCTAGTTTTATAATTAGATTTAAAGTGTACTTGAAAAGATATTGGAAGATATGTGATTTAAGTTCCAAGATCTCTTTGCACACCTATGTTAAAAGTAAATTTTTAAGCGACTCGTTTTTAGTTTTTTATAGTGACATAGTTCGAAATTTCAAGGTAATTCGTTAGTAATTAGGATGTTTCAATTTCGTAATGAGCCACCTTAAACCATCAAGTACGATGCATATGTGTTAAACGGAACACATGTTCTACCTAATTTCGAAATCTCGATCTTAAGTAAGTAGGGACGAGAGTTATAAATTATATAAAAAAAGCGTTTTTTTCATTTTACTTAATAATTACTGAACCCATCGAAATTTATTTAAGTTCATTTAAGTAGTCTTTTTACCACGCATTTTTACCCTTAAAAATCTTTTTTTTCTAAAACGGTAAAAACGGTTTGATGGTTTTACAAACTTTTANCGTCTTTGTTAAAAGGAGGTCTATTTGGTCCGAATACGCCTGGTGCAGAACCGAAGTTTCTTTCCATTGATTTGTCGTTGCCAAATGGTGGTTTGTTAGGCCCGAATGGTCCAGGACCATGATTTTTGACTGCATCCATGGGCCCATCTTTACTAAACATAGGTCCGTGTGGTCCAAAATGATGAGGACCAGGACCAACGTTTCTATCATTTGGTCCGTCTTTGTTAAAAGGAGGTCTATTTGGTCCGAATACGCCTGGTGCAGAACCGAAGTTTCTTTCCATTGATTTGTCGTTGCCAAATGGTGGTTTGTTAGGCCCGAATGGTCCAGGACCATGATTTTTGACTGCATCCATGGGCCCATCTTTACTAAACATAGGTCCGTGTGGTCCAAAATGATGAGGACCAGGACCAACGTTTCTATCATTTGGTCCGTCTTTGTTAAAAGGAGGTCTATTTGGTCCGAATACGCCTGGTGCAGAACCGAAGTTTCTTTCCATTGATTTGTCGTTGCCAAATGGTGGTTTGTTAGGCCCGAATGGTCCAGGACCATGATTTTTGACTGCATCCATGGGCCCATCTTTACTAAACATAGGTCCGTGTGGTCCAAAATGATGAGGACCAGGACCAACGTTTCTATCATTTGGTCCGTCTTTGTTAAAAGGAGGTCTATTTGGTCCGAATACGCCTGGTGCAGAACCGAAGTTTCTTTCCATTGATTTGTCGTTGCCAAATGGTGGTTTGTTAGGCCCGAATGGTCCAGGACCATGATTTTTGACTGCATCCATGGGCCCATCTTTACTAAACATAGGTCCGTGTGGTCCAAAATGATGAGGACCAGGACCAACGTTTCTATCATTTGGTCCGTCTTTGTTAAAAGGAGGTCTATTTGGTCCGAATACGCCTGGTGCAGAACCGAAGTTTCTTTCCATTGATTTGTCGTTGCCAAATGGTGGTTTGTTAGGCCCGAATGGTCCAGGACCATGATTTTTGACTGCATCCATGGGCCCATCTTTACTAAACATAGGTCCGTGTGGTCCAAAATGATGAGGACCAGGACCAACGTTTCTATCATTTGGTCCGTCTTTGTTAAAAGGAGGTCTATTTGGTCCGAATACGCCTGGTGCAGAACCGAAGTTTCTTTCCATTGATTTGTCGTTGCCAAATGGTGGTTTGTTAGGCCCGAATGGTCCAGGACCATGATTTTTGACTGCATCCATGGGCCCATCTTTACTAAACATAGGTCCGTGTGGTCCAAAATGATGAGGACCAGGACCAACGTTTCTATCATTTGGTCCGTCTTTGTTAAAAGGAGGTCTATTTGGTCCGAATACGCCTGGTGCAGAACCGAAGTTTCTTTCCATTGATTTGTCGTTGCCAAATGGTGGTTTGTTAGGCCCGAATGGTCCAGGACCATGATTTTTGACTGCATCCATGGGCCCATCTTTACTAAACATAGGTCCGTGTGGTCCAAAATGATGAGGACCAGGACCAACGTTTCTATCATTTGGTCCGTCTTTGTTAAAAGGAGGTCTATTTGGTCCGAATACGCCTGGTGCAGAACCGAAGTTTCTTTCCATTGATTTGTCGTTGCCAAATGGTGGTTTGTTAGGCCCGAATGGTCCAGGACCATGATTTTTGACTGCATCCATGGGCCCATCTTTACTAAACATAGGTCCGTGTGGTCCAAAATGATGAGGACCAGGACCAACGTTTCTATCATTTGGTCCGTCTTTGTTAAAAGGAGGTCTATTTGGTCCGAATACGCCTGGTGCAGAACCGAAGTTTCTTTCCATTGATTTGTCGTTGCCAAATGGTGGTTTGTTAGGCCCGAATGGTCCAGGACCATGATTTTTGACTGCATCCATGGGCCCATCTTTACTAAACATAGGTCCGTGTGGTCCAAAATGATGAGGACCAGGACCAACGTTTCTATCATTTGGTCCGTCTTTGTTAAAAGGAGGTCTATTTGGTCCGAATACGCCTGGTGCAGAACCGAAGTTTCTTTCCATTGATTTGTCGTTGCCAAATGGTGGTTTGTTAGGCCCGAATGGTCCAGGACCATGATTTTTGACTGCATCCATGGGCCCATCTTTACTAAACATAGGTCCGTGTGGTCCAAAATGATGAGGACCAGGACCAACGTTTCTATCATTTGGTCCGTCTTTGTTAAAAGGAGGTCTATTTGGTCCGAATACGCCTGGTGCAGAACCGAAGTTTCTTTCCATTGATTTGTCGTTGCCAAATGGTGGTTTGTTAGGCCCGAATGGTCCAGGACCATGATTTTTGACTGCATCCATGGGCCCATCTTTACTAAACATAGGTCCGTGTGGTCCAAAATGATGAGGACCAGGACCAACGTTTCTATCATTTGGTCCGTCTTTGTTAAAAGGAGGTCTATTTGGTCCGAATACGCCTGGTGCAGAACCGAAGTTTCTTTCCATTGATTTGTCGTTGCCAAATGGTGGTTTGTTAGGCCCGAATGGTCCAGGACCATGATTTTTGACTGCATCCATGGGCCCATCTTTACTAAACATAGGTCCGTGTGGTCCAAAATGATGAGGACCAGGACCAACGTTTCTATCATTTGGTCCGTCTTTGTTAAAAGGAGGTCTATTTGGTCCGAATACGCCTGGTGCAGAACCGAAGTTTCTTTCCATTGATTTGTCGTTGCCAAATGGTGGTTTGTTAGGCCCGAATGGTCCAGGACCATGATTTTTGACTGCATCCATGGGCCCATCTTTACTAAACATAGGTCCGTGTGGTCCAAAATGATGAGGACCAGGACCAACGTTTCTATCATTTGGTCCGTCTTTGTTAAAAGGAGGTCTATTTGGTCCGAATACGCCTGGTGCAGAACCGAAGTTTCTTTCCATTGATTTGTCGTTGCCAAATGGTGGTTTGTTAGGCCCGAATGGTCCAGGACCATGATTTTTGACTGCATCCATGGGCCCATCTTTACTAAACATAGGTCCGTGTGGTCCAAAATGATGAGGACCAGGACCAACGTTTCTATCATTTGGTCCGTCTTTGTTAAAAGGAGGTCTATTTGGTCCGAATACGCCTGGTGCAGAACCGAAGTTTCTTTCCATTGATTTGTCGTTGCCAAATGGTGGTTTGTTAGGCCCGAATGGTCCAGGACCATGATTTTTGACTGCATCCATGGGCCCATCTTTACTAAACATAGGTCCGTGTGGTCCAAAATGATGAGGACCAGGACCAACGTTTCTATCATTTGGTCCGTCTTTGTTAAAAGGAGGTCTATTTGGTCCGAATACGCCTGGTGCAGAACCGAAGTTTCTTTCCATTGATTTGTCGTTGCCAAATGGTGGTTTGTTAGGCCCGAATGGTCCAGGACCATGATTTTTGACTGCATCCATGGGCCCATCTTTACTAAACATAGGTCCGTGTGGTCCAAAATGATGAGGACCAGGACCAACGTTTCTATCATTTGGTCCGTCTTTGTTAAAAGGAGGTCTATTTGGTCCGAATACGCCTGGTGCAGAACCGAAGTTTCTTTCCATTGATTTGTCGTTGCCAAATGGTGGTTTGTTAGGCCCGAATGGTCCAGGACCATGATTTTTGACTGCATCCATGGGCCCATCTTTACTAAACATAGGTCCGTGTGGTCCAAAATGATGAGGACCAGGACCAACGTTTCTATCATTTGGTCCGTCTTTGTTAAAAGGAGGTCTATTTGGTCCGAATACGCCTGGTGCAGAACCGAAGTTTCTTTCCATTGATTTGTCGTTGCCAAATGGTGGTTTGTTAGGCCCGAATGGTCCAGGACCATGATTTTTGACTGCATCCATGGGCCCATCTTTACTAAACATAGGTCCGTGTGGTCCAAAATGATGAGGACCAGGACCAACGTTTCTATCATTTGGTCCGTCTTTGTTAAAAGGAGGTCTATTTGGTCCGAATACCCCTGGTGCAGAACCGAAGTTTCTTTCCATTGATCTGTCGTTGCCAAATGGTGGTTTGTTAGGTCCGAATGGTCCAGGACCATGATTTTTGACTGCATCCATGGGCCCATCTTTACTAAACATAGGTCCGTGTGGTCCAAAATGATGAGGACCAGGACCAACGTTTCTATCATTTGGTCCGTCTTTGTTAAAAGGAGGTCTATTTGGTCCGAATACCCCTGGTGCAGAACCGAAGTTTCTTTCCATTGATCTGTCGTTGCCAAATGGTGGTTTGTTAGGTCCGAATGGTCCAGGACCATGATTTTTGACTGCATCCATGGGCCCATCTTTACTAAACATAGGTCCGTGTGGTCCAAAATGATTAGGACCAGGACCAACGTTTCTATCATTTGGTCCGTCTTTGTTAAAAGGAGGTCTATTTGGTCCGAATACGCCTGGTGCAGAACCGAAGTTTCTTTCCATTGATTTGTCGTTGCCAAATGGTGGTTTGTTAGGCCCGAATGGTCCAGGACCATGATTTTTATCTGTATCTATGGGTCCGTCTTTACCAAAAATGGGTCCCTGTGGTCCATGAGTAATAATACCAGAACCAGGACCGTAGTTTTTATCATTTGATCCGTCTTTGTCAGTAGAAGATCTGTTTGGTCCGAAGGATCCTGGTACTGTACTGAAGTTCTTGTCCATTGGTCTATCGTTACCAAATGATTGCTTGTTAGGTCCAAACCCAGGACCATGATTTTTATCTGCATCTATTGTAGATACATCTTTTTCACCGTTAGGTCCACAAGACCCAGGTTCAGAATCTTTTTCGTTATCTACAGAATCATCTTTATCAGGTGTATCGTTTGTAGGTACCTCTGCTGGAGGAGCAATTTTCATACTTAATAAAGATGGAATCTTTAAAGATCCTGCTGGAACTGGTGATTGATTGAATACATCATGCCCAAAATCTGGTGAATCAGATCTGAATGGTACTGATGGAGGTCGATTAAAAATAGGTTGATTTTTTGGGCCACTAAATGGTCCCTCGTGGAACGGACGGGTAAATGCTTCTCGATCAGGGTCATCCGGATTTTTACTATCAGCTTCTGACTCCTTATTAGCTACAGTAGGAGTAGCCGGTTTTTCTAAAGTTGTGGTTAGTGCTTCATCCTGTTGTTCTGTAGCCTCTGGAGATGGGTCCAAGTTTAAATCTTTCGCTTGAGAGTTTTCAACTCCTACAAACAGAAGCGAATCAGGATTTTTTTTAATTCTAGAATCCTCATCGTCTTCGTTCGTGTCATTCTTATTTTCATCAGCAGTTGTTACTTCACTCTCAGCTATCGGCTCTTCACATGGAATCCAGGCAGACTCATCTAGCATGGGATTAATAGGTTCAGGGGTTTTGACAATACTACTACACTCTTTTTCTGCTAAGGAAACATCACCCTTGGCTTGATCTTTACCACTTTCGTCAGATGGCCTTTCACTAAGTTGTTGAGTACTTTCTGCTTCAGCCTTAAGAGAGATAAAGTCAGATTTAATTGTCTCTGGCGTGCCTTGTTTTCCAGAATCTGTATTTTCTTTAACAGATTCAGATGATAGAGCAAAGCTATCTTTATCTGTTTTATTTTCTGGGGGATCCTGATTGGAAAATTGTGTTGGATCCCTACCTCTAAAGTCATCAAAGCTGTCATAATTAAAATCTTTGTTTTTATCAAGTCCTTCATCTTTAGTCTCAAAATTACCAGTACTTTGATCCCTGCTATCGTTAGGACCGTTAAATCCAAATTGGTTTGGACCGTTATTACCCGACTCGTCGGGTCCAGTATTTCCAAAATTGTTCGGGGCGTTGTTGCAAAAGTTGTTTGGACCGTTATTTCCAAAGGTGTTCGGACCTCTATTCTGATTATTTGGACCATTATTTCTGAAGTTGTTAGGACCAACATTTCCAAAATTTTTGGGACCAACGTTTCCAAAGTTGTTAGGGCCGTTGTTTCCGAAATTGTTGGGACCACCTTTATTGTTACCGAAGTTATTCGGGCCTCTGTTATTATTGTTATTCGGAACGTTATTTCCAAAGTTGTTGGGTCCGTTGTTTCCAAAGTTATTGGGAGGGTTATTGCCAAAGTTATTTGGACCGTTGTTTCCAAAGTTATTAGGTCCCATATTCCCAAAATTGTTAGGGCCCTCATTTCCAAAGCTATTAGGGCCGCCTTTGTTATTACCGAAGTTGTTTGGGCCTCTATTATTAAAGTTATTTGGACCATTATTTCCAAAGTTATTAGGACCATTATTACCAAAGTTATTGGGCCCGTTATTTCCGAAGTTGTTGGGTCCCATATTTCCAAAGTTGTTCGGGGCATTATTTCCAAAGTTATTGGGGCCACCTTTATTGTTACCGAAGTTGTTTGGCCCTCTATTGTTACAGTTGTTTGGACCGTTATTTCCAAGGTTATTAAAAATTGGAAATTGCTAAAATATAAAAAGTGAATCTCAATAAAAATCTTAAAATTGGGATTCTGATTTGTTTACAGGAAAAACCGAACAGTTATTACCATTGAATAAACAATAATTTTTTGTAAATCCAAAATTAGTCTGAACAACAGATGTGTGCCACTACTTACTTTAAAGTGCATCTACTGAAATTTAATAATATATTTTGACCTCCTTAAAAGTATTTTTGAAGTTGAATTGATTTATACGTTTTGGCACAAGAGTTTTATTCTTTAACAAATCTTCTGAGAAAATTTGAAAAGTTACTTATATTTAGTTAATGAGCTTTATTTAAGTTCATTTAAGTAGTCTTTTTACCACGCATTTTTACCCTTAAAAATCTTTTTTTTCTAAAACGGTAAAAACGGTTTGATGGTTTTACAAACTTTTAGGAATTACTGAACCCATAGAAATTTAATTGAGTTCATTTAAGTTGTCTTTTCACCACGCATTTTTACCGTTAAAGTTATTTTTTTTCTAAAATCGTAAAAACGGTTTGGTAGTTTAAAAAAAAACTTTTTTTTATATGCTAGACAACATCCGCGTCGAAACTTCAAATTTTGAGGGTTTGGTGTTTTCATTTGTGACGTTATAATCAAACAAAAGAANCTGCACTTTTTTTTTTTTTTTTCAATTAATAATTCAAAAAGTTATATCATTGCATTCATGACATTTCGGGCGTTAGTACAACGTAAAAAGTAGTTAAAATAAGTTGTGATCTGTAAGTTTTAAATATGTGACTATTTAATTCACCATAATGACAGCATAAACGTAGAAAAACATGCTGTATCAGATTGATATTGAACTGCGATTAGTGATTTCTTACTAAACAAGGACACTGAACAGACTAAAAAGTTTGGGCCATAGAAAGGACAACTGCATACCTGGGATCTTGTGGGGTAGCAGTGTCAGTTGAGACAGTAGAGGTAGTTTCCTGCTGGCTGATATCTTCTTTAGATCTACCAAAATTTATAAAATCATCAAAATACTTTGAGTAAGAAAACTTAACTATTTGATTAAAAAGGAAGTAATGTGTATGAAGGACCAAATTGTGTAACTTTATGGACTGTGTTGCTAGTATGTTTCATGGTAAAGGGGCAAAGTTTAAACAATGTGATCACAAATTATATTGGTGATAATATTTTCAACATTGACATTTGAAACAGTTTAGCGTGTCTCGTATCATGTAAATATACATACACATGTGTATTTTATAATTTTATAAATAACAATACTTATACATATATAATTAATAGTTTTTCTAAGGATATAAAGTATTGGTTCAGAGATTTGTTATATTGAGTTATTATGTAACATGCCCTAGCGTTTTTGGAAGCTTCAAGAATTGTAATATAAAATTAAAAAATTAAACTTAATTTACAAATCAACCTGATCGTGTTAACAGCTAAATATTTTACCTGTCGTCACTTTTTTCGGGATCACTAGGCTTATTTCCTTTGTCGTGTTGTTCTGTTGAATAATCAAAATAAATTATATTTTAACGTTAATAACAAACATGGCTTTAACCAAAAATATTTCAATACAGCTATATTCACAAGATTTGGAAATTTTTAATAATGAATAATGATCTAATTATTTATCCTAGTGTTTCATTGATGAAGAAATGCCTTAGAAAATAGAATCTTGCTGAACTACTTGTGCAAAAATATTCTGTGAAAGGAAAACTACAATGTACCTGGACAAGAAGATTTATCATCCGTAGAAGCTTCGCTTTCTAGATGATCCATGGGCTCATCATCCTTTTTATTTTCATCAACTACATTTGCATCTTTATCTTTAATTTCACTCTTATCTTCATTATCCACTTTATCTTTATCTACAATATTTTCATCGCGATCCTTATCAGAATTTTTAATTTTCAAATCTTTGTCCACCTTATCTTTGTTGTCTTTGGGCCTGTCATCGCGATCCTTTTCATGACTTTTGTCCTTGTACCGGTCGTCTCTTTCCTTGTGACGATCTTTGTCATACCTATCTTTGTACCTATCATCTCTATCTTTATCACGCCGATCATCGCGATCTTTGTACCTGTCATCTCGATCCTTGTATCGTTCATCCCTGTCACGGTTTTTGTCACGATCACGCTCGGAACTACGGTAACGGTCGTCTCTGTCTTTATCACGACTCTTTTCTCGTAACGATCGTTCATCTCGATCACGATCGCTTCTGCTACGATCGTTACGATCTCGATCACGACTTCGCTCTCTCTCGCGTTCTTTGTCGCGCGGCCTTTCGCTCACACGTTCGTCCCTGTCACGGCGCTCGTCGCGATCTTTACGACGATCGTCCTGATCCTTTTCACTCTCTCGGTCTTTCTTCTCTTTGGGCTTCAAGTCCTCTTTCGATTTATCTAGCTGTCGCGTTGGACTCACCGTCCACACTTGGCCAATCCTTTCACACCGCTTTATCATCTCATCGTTGTACTCTTTTCTAGTTTGTTCATTGTCTTCCCAGTTCTTAAAGTCCTTGTAAAAGTCCGGTACGTTCGGCTTCAGACTCCCGTGTTGGTATTCGTACACACACAGAGGTTTGACAAATTCGGACACAGCATTTATTGATTCGTGTGAATAATCAATCACCTTGACCGGCGCTTTGTGATTGTAATTGAATTGCTTGCCTACGTGGAATTCTGGGTCTGCGTTTGTGATTTCTTCACCGCGTCTTGGAAATCTACCGGACCTATCAAAACGACTACCAGATCTGTCTAGTGGAGCTCCCGGTGGCTTGTCCATGGACTCCTTTGATAATGGTCTATCTAACGGACCTACTGGTCGGTCTAAAAGACCGACAGGCCTGTCTAGGAGACCTGGCTTGCCCAAAATACTACCAGATTTTTCTGATAACATTCCTGGTCTATCTAAAAAGCCACTAGGTCTGTCTAATGGACCTCCTGGTCTATTGCATGGACTTGCTCTATCCATAGGACAACTAAGTCTATCTGTTTTATCTCCTGGTTTACCTAGAAGACTAATTGGTTTGTCAAGTAATCCACTGTGTCCATCGAAAGGTCTTGATTGAGGGCCTCTAGGTCCAAAATCAGTGATAGGACCACCAGATAGATTAAGAAAACTCTCTTTTTTATCACCCATATCTACTGTTGTTGAGACTTTTTCATCTACATCCATTTTATTTGCAACCTTTGGATCAAGTGAAAAATTATCACCTTCAATACTCTTTAATTTATCACTTTTTGGATCCAAAGGATGGAAAATGTCGTCTATGAAGTCTCCAATGGGTGAAGGTTTGATGTCTACTTGTGTTTTATTTTGCAGAGAAGAAGACTCTGCATCCATCGGTAGAAGAGATTCACATTTTTCAGTAGAGAGCCGATTTCCTTCCAGCATCTCTGATGGTTTATTTTTATCCATAGGTTTGCTTGGCCCAGGTACTGCATCTTTTAAGAAAGGACCTGTCCCAAGTAGTCCTTCTTGCTTTCTGCATGAATCAGCAAAGGTACCCAACTTGTTAACTGTTAAGTAAAAAATTGCTTGTCAGTAAAATTACTACGTAGTACAAAGTTATTTCAAACGATTTTTAGTTACAATTAATCTTCACACGTGAGCTGTTAATCGCATAACCGGGGGGACAGTTTAAAATTATTTTCATTTATTTACGTAAATTTTTAATCCTTGCAAATATTGTTTTACCATGGACACAAAGTACAACTGCTGCTTTGTGCCCTCAAGCTACACTTTGATCCTTTGAAATAATTTTGCTCCCTAAAGTATAAAGTTATGTACTGGGCGCAAAGTGTGCTTAAGAGCGTAAAACTGCAGTTTGTGATTGAAAATAATTTTTAATGAAACTGGAGTTATTGGGTAATGGGTTAATGAGCTTACAGCATTCAAAATATGTAGTTGAGTTGACGCATAATTCAAATCTCAAGCTATTAATGCGCAATGAAGTGATTGGGAGCTTGAGATTTGAATTATGCGCTAACTGGAATGCCCCTTTTGAAAGTATTGGGTGTCAAAATGAATACACCTTATGACTATGTGGAGTGTTTTACAAATACTACAATTTTTTTAGTGCTCTTATCCTTCAGATAGGTTAGATTATTTTTATTTTTTATGCATACAACTATCATTATTGAATAAAAAGTATATAAATTGACACTTTTTGGTCATATGCACTTAGAAACAAAAAAAATACTAGATGTGTGAAAGTGGGCCGCAAGTTAAAATCTTTGCAGTTAAGGTTTAAGCACTCATAGCTACTAAGAAAAGTATTGAAAAATATTAAGAAAAATTAAGTACTCACTATTTTGAAATGGTCTGTTTTGTCTCTCATTTTCAAAAGGCCTTGGCCCAAAAAATCCATTGCTTTCATAAGGACTTGCCCCAAGAAGTCCATCATTTTCAAAAGGCTTAGTTTCTGCTTTTTCAAACAGCCTGTTTGGCCCAAATGGTCCATCGAAAGGTCGTGGTCCCAGAAGTCCATCTTTACAAAAACCATAAGATTTTGGAGTTATTAATTTAAGATGTAAGATTGACTTGAATAAGACATTCAATTGGAAATTTCTAATGGTTTGATTTAACTTTTCTTAAGAAATGAAACAAATTTTTGATATTTGGCAAAGACTGTAAGTAATTTAGTGTAATACAGATACATTATTAATTTACTTTTCATGACTTTTCGTTTTAAGCTACTTAATTTATACTGTTAGTGCTAATAAATACTCAATTTTCAATTTTGTTAATTTCCCTTTCCCTTACTCAAATAAATAAATATGATAGTTGTTACTGTATGTGAAATCTACACATTATTTATTTTTATATTTCCATTATTTATTTGTTCTATTTATGCATCTAATTATTATGATTTATTTTTTGAAAGTAACGAATAATAACATTACTACTTATTAGTAATCTGAGAATTCTTATTATTTGTGGGATACTATTGCATTTCAAACTACTATGGTTTTAGTTGAATTAGTGAAGATTCATTCACTAATAATTATAATAAAAAGTTTGTTTAATTTACCTGAGGGTCCATCGGGACCGAACGGAGGTCTGTTAGGTCCAAATGCAGCAGGCCCAGGGCGATGATTAAAGTTCCTATCCATTGGTCCATCTTTGCTAAAGGGAGGTCTGTTTGGTCCGAAAGGTCCTGGTCCAGAGCCAGGAATAAAGTGTCGGTCCATTGATCTATCGTTGCCAAATGGTGGTTTGTTAGGCCCGAATGGTCCAGGACCATGATTTTTGACTGCATCCATGGGCCCATCTTTACTAAACATAGGTCCGTGTGGTCCAAAATGATGAGGACCAGGACCAACGTTTCTATCATTTGGTCCGTCTTTGTTAAAAGGAGGTCTATTTGGTCCGAATACCCCTGGTGCAGAACCGAAGTTTCTTTCCATTGATTTGTCGTTGCCAAATGGTGGTTTGTTAGGCCCGAATGGTCCAGGACCATGATTTTTATCTGTATCTATGGGTCCGTCTTTACCAAAAATGGGTCCCTGTGGTCCATGAGTAATAATACCAGAACCAGGACCGTAGTTTTTATCATTTGATCCGTCTTTGTCAGTAGAAGATCTGTTTGGTCCGAAGGATCCTGGTACTGTACTGAAGTTCTTGTCCATTGGTCTATCGTTACCAAATGATTGCTTGTTAGGTCCAAACCCAGGACCATGATTTTTATCTGCATCTATTGTAGATACATCTTTTTCACCGTTAGGTCCACAAGACCCAGGTTCAGAATCTTTTTCGTTATCTACAGAATCATCTTTATCAGGTGTATCGTTTGTAGGTACCTCTGCTGGAGGAGCAATTTTCATACTTAATAAAGATGGAATCTTTAAAGATCCTGCTGGAACTGGTGATTGATTGAATACATCATGCCCAAAATCTGGTGAATCAGATCTGAATGGTACTGATGGAGGTCGATTAAAAATAGGTTGATTTTTTGGGCCACTAAATGGTCCCTCGTGGAACGGACGGGTAAATGCTTCTCGATCAGGGTCATCCGGATTTTTACTATCAGCTTCTGACTCCTTATTAGCTACAGTAGGAGTAGCCGGTTTTTCTAAAGTTGTGGTTAGTGCTTCATCCTGTTGTTCTGTAGCCTCTGGAGATGGGTCCAAGTTTAAATCTTTCGCTTGAGAGTTTTCAACTCCTACAAACAGAAGCGAATCAGGATTTTTTTTAATTCTAGAATCCTCATCGTCTTCGTTCGTGTCATTCTTATTTTCATCAGCAGTTGTTACTTCACTCTCAGCTATCGGCTCTTCACATGGAATCCAGGCAGACTCATCTAGCATGGGATTAATAGGTTCAGGGGTTTTGACAATACTACTACACTCTTTTTCTGCTAAGGAAACATCACCCTTGGCTTGATCTTTACCACTTTCGTCAGATGGCCTTTCACTAAGTTGTTGAGTACTTTCTGCTTCAGCCTTAAGAGAGATAAAGTCAGATTTAATTGTCTCTGGCGTGCCTTGTTTTCCAGAATCTGTATTTTCTTTAACAGATTCAGATGATAGAGCAAAGCTATCTTTATCTGTTTTATTTTCTGGGGGATCCTGATTGGAAAATTGTGTTGGATCCCTACCTCTAAAGTCATCAAAGCTGTCATAATTAAAATCTTTGTTTTTATCAAGTCCTTCATCTTTAGTCTCAAAATTACCAGTACTTTGATCCCTGCTATCGTTAGGACCGTTAAATCCAAATTGGTTTGGACCGTTATTACCCGACTCGTCGGGTCCAGTATTTCCAAAATTGTTCGGGGCGTTGTTGCAAAAGTTGTTTGGACCGTTATTTCCAAAGGTGTTCGGACCTCTATTCTGATTATTTGGACCATTATTTCTGAAGTTGTTAGGACCAACATTTCCAAAATTTTTGGGACCAACGTTTCCAAAGTTGTTAGGGCCGTTGTTTCCGAAATTGTTGGGACCACCTTTATTGTTACCGAAGTTATTCGGGCCTCTGTTATTATTGTTATTCGGAACGTTATTTCCAAAGTTGTTGGGTCCGTTGTTTCCAAAGTTATTGGGAGGGTTATTGCCAAAGTTATTTGGACCGTTGTTTCCAAAGTTATTAGGTCCCATATTCCCAAAATTGTTAGGGCCCTCATTTCCAAAGCTATTAGGGCCGCCTTTGTTATTACCGAAGTTGTTTGGGCCTCTATTATTAAAGTTATTTGGACCATTATTTCCAAAGTTATTAGGACCATTATTACCAAAGTTATTGGGCCCGTTATTTCCGAAGTTGTTGGGTCCCATATTTCCAAAGTTGTTCGGGGCATTATTTCCAAAGTTATTGGGGCCACCTTTATTGTTACCGAAGTTGTTTGGCCCTCTATTGTTACAGTTGTTTGGACCGTTATTTCCAAGGTTATTTGGACCGTTGTTTCCAAAGTTGTTGGGTCCCATATTCCCGAAGTTGTTTGGACCATTATTTCCAAAGTTATTAGGACCACCTTTGTTGTTACCAAAGTTATTCGGCCCCCTATTATTGTTGTTTGGACCATTGTTACCGAAGTTGTTTGGACCATTGTTACCAAAGTTGTTTGGTCCATTATTTCCAAAGTTATTTGAGCCATTATTTCCGAAGTTGTTTGGACCGTTATTTCCACAGTTGTTTGGACCATTATTTCCAAATTTGTTTGGACCATTATTTCCAAAATTATTGGGACCGTTATTTCCAAAGTTGTTGGGTCCCATATTTCCAAAGTTGTTCGGGGCATTATTTCCAAAGTTATTGGGACCGTTATTTCCAAAGTTATTGGGACCGTTATTTCCAAAGTTGTTTGGGCCACCTTTATTGTTGTTACGGTTGTTATTCGGACAGTTATTTCCAAAGTTATTTGGACCATTATTTCCAAAGTTGTTGGGTCCCATATTTCCAAAGTTGTTAGGACCATTATTTCCAAAGTTGTTAGGACCATTATTTCCAAAATTATTCGGACCATTATTTCCAAAGTTATTTGGACCTCCTTTATTGTTATTACGGTTGGTATTTGGACAGTTGTTATTTCTGAAATTGTTGGGTCCATTATTTCCAAAGCTATTAGGGCCACTATTTCCAAAGTTGTTGGGGGCATTGTTTCCAAAATTATTGGGGCCATTATTTCCAAAATTGTTGGGGCCACTATTTCCGAAGTTGTTTGGGCCACTATTTCCAAAGTTATTTGGGCCATTATTTCCAAAATTGTTGGGGCCATTATTGCCAAAGTTATTAGGACCACCTTTATTATTATTACCAAAGTTATTTGGTCCATCATTGCCAAAACTGTTGGGACCAAATTTGTTTGGGCCGACATTTCCAAAGTTGGTTGGACCGTCATTGATCACGTTGTTGCTATCATCTTTATTGCCAAAATTATTCGGTCCACATTTATTATTACTGTTATCATTTGGAGCTCTTTCATCAAAGCTATTGGGATGGGAATTTCCAAACGTATTGGGACCATCTGGGTTGCTATTATAAAAGTTATTTGCACCTTTATTGTTACTGTTATTTGGACCAATATTTCTGAAATTGCTTGGACCAGCATTTTCAAAGTTGTTAGGACCAGTTTTGTTATTGTTACCAATAAACTTGTTTGGTCCTCTGTTCCCAAAGTTTTGTTCTGTAGTATCATTATTGATATTTTTAACATTGTTGTCAAATTCATTAGACCCATGGTTCCCAAAGTTGGAACCTTTGTTTGGAACACGATTTCCAAAGCTTGACGAATTATTACCAATATCACCTTGACTTTTATTTTGGAACGTATTTGAACCTTTGGTTTCAAAGCTTGGGCCTTCTTTTGGATCTTGACTTGATTGATCGAAGTTAGCACTTACATTATCTGAAGAGTTAAATCCACCGGGTCCTTGATTATTAGAGCTAAATTGAGTTTTTGTATCTTTGTCAGTCATTGCTTTTTTAAAACTCTCACTAAGTGAACCAACACTTGAAGAAAATGAGGTGCTTGGTTTAAAAACATCCATTGCAGCCTTACGTTTTTCAAAAACTTTAAGCAATTCAGGAGGTACATCTTCCTTATTTTTATTTTCAAACTGCTTTTCATTTCTATCTCCATGATTATCACTGTAGTTGACATTATTTTCACTGTAAATCTCGTTACTATTATCGTTAAAATTATCTCTGTCATTATTTTTGAAGTTCCCTCCTTTGTTCGGTCTGCTAAAGTTATTTTCATTTCTTTCATTAAAATTGTTGTCATTTTCATTGTAGTTATTTCCTTGGTTATTTTGTTTGTTATTTCCAGAGTCATTTCCTTTGTTAAAGTTTGGTGGTGGTTGATTGTAATGGCCACCCGCCATTGGTGGTGGTTTAATGAATTGATTCTTGTTTCTGTTATCATTGCCTAACGGCATCTGCTGATTAGGTGGTATGTTTTGATTGATATTTTGATTTAAATTAGGGCCCATATTTTGGCGTTGCATGTTTACAGAACTCATTTGCTGAGGAGGTGGAGCATTATTGTTACTGACAGCCATCGGTGGCTGAGAGAAACCAGGCGGTGGCTGCGAAAAGTTTTGTGGTGGGAAACCGGGAGGCGGCTGGGACAAATTCGGGACTATAGTCGTCTGCTGAGTTTGCACTGGAAGTGGTTGAGTCTGCATTGATGGATGCTGTTGCATTTGAGGTGGTCCCATCGCCATTGATGGTTGCATCGTATTGTAATGTGGTGGCATAGCCGAAACCATTGGCTGAGCCATGGGTGCGGTCATACCTGTGCTCATTGCTGGGTTGTACTGGTTCCACTGGTTCCATGCTTGGCTCATATCAGGCTGCATCACTGGTGGCATTGCTGCCATTTGCGGTGTCATCATTTGATGTGTTGGTCCTGGTTGGTGCATAGCCATTGTTGGACCAGCTGAGACAACAGCTGGAGTGGGATGGGGGTTAACCATTGTGGTCGGCGTAGCAGCCATCGTCGGTTGATCAGATTTGCTAGTCGTAAGACCTAAGGTTTTACCTATGCCTAGCAGATTATTTATCAATCCCTGATTTTCAGTACTAGAAAGAATGTTCATAATCTTATCTCCACCCGGAACACTCTTTTTATTCTCAGCTTCTTTAGCTGCCATTAGTTGTTCACGCTGACGTCGCATCTTTTCACGACGTTCTATTAATTTCTCTCGAATAGATGTCCATTTAGCTTCATACTGCTTGTACTGAGCCTAAATTAAATAAAGGATGAAAATAAAGCACGTTATAACTATATATTTTATTGATTATTTACTTTACTAGAATATAATAAGGACCATTGTTTCCGAAGTTGTTTGGGCCACTATTTCCAAAGTTATTTGGGCCATGTAGATCATAGGTATGAATTTTTTTTGGAAATTTCATGAAATAAAATCAATCTACTGTAAATTAAAAAAACAAATAGTTGAATTAGTGAAACAAACAAATAAATTTACTCAACTTATTTCCGACTTAAAAGAATCATTATAAAAAAAAAAAAAAAACCATTGATTAAAAAATTTTTTCAATTCATAAATAACAATACCTTGTCAGGGTGATTGGCATTTTGCTGTTTCCATTTATTAAACTGCTCTTCCCAGGTTCTAAATTGTTCGTCAAATTGTTTTTCAGATTTAAGAAGTTTCAATTCACTTTCATCTTTAGCTTTTTTTGCGCTCTCCGACTCAGGATCTGAAGTGGATGGTCGTTTTGTACCAGCTGTAGTAGCAGCAGGAGCAGGAGCAGGAGTGACGGTAGTTGGTGGAGGCTTAATAAAAATCCAAGTTAAGAGAAATAATACTTCACGAAGAGAAAAAATTAGTTATATTGACTTACAGGTGGCGCTGCTGTGGTATATCCGTATGTATTAACCGTGTTGGTAGGTGGTAATGGAGGTTTGTCATCTTTTGGTGGTGGAGGAGGCGGTTGCGTTGACATGGGCAACGGTGGAGCTTGACCGTATTGTTGCTGGTACTAAATTATATATTAACTAGATTAAAAACCGAACCGCATGAAAGAAAATTGTTAAATTTACAAAATCAATAAATAATTTTAACCGAATTGGAATTTCAACGATTTCTTTAGAATGATTAGTTCTAATGAAAAATTTTCTTAACAGATGATTAGTAGAGAAAATAAGACTAACACTTAGTACCTTTTCTCCATACTGAGCTTGCCATTGCTGATACTGTTGTTGCCACTGTTGCCACTGAGCCCAATTTTGTTGCTGAGCAGCAGCCCATTGCTCAGGTGTGTAACCATTTGGTGCCTACAATTAAAGAATGTTGCTTTTCTTTCTACAAAGGTTTTAAATTCAAAAATGCATTTAAATGGTAAATCATTACAACTAGTCCCTGAACTTGAAAGTTCCATCAACTTAGTTTATTTTTTTACATTTTTTTTACTATGATTATAACAAAACATTGTACATAAAAAAAAAGTTAGTAAAATAACTACCAGTACTTTGTAAATTTATTTTGTTAGTGAAATTATGAAGTGTTGTTACAAACATAATCGTTGATTTATTAATATTTTGCTTCGATGACAACACTTCATTTAACGTAAATATTTTTTTTTTTTGCGTTTTTTTGAATGAGTACTAGTTATTTATATATAGTATGCCGAACACTGTTTTTTCTACCGAAGGCATACCCGACCCTCAAAAACTCTCGAGGTACAAAAATTGCCTTCTTAAAGTTTGTGTTACAATTTGGCACCTATAATTAGTTTGGTTTTAAAAATACGTTAACTTCAATATAAATGTTTGGAATAATTCCATAACAGATAATAAATATTATTCTTGTATACATACCGGTTGGTTATAGTATTGCAAGTAAGCTTGCATTGCTGCCATGGGATCAGTACCAGGTGGTGGTGCTGAATACCCCGTTGGTGGTGGGGGCATTGGTGCAGTACCAGAGGGTACTTGCCATTGGTTCCAGTTTTGCATTTTTACTTTTATTTTTTAGCTTTATTTCATTAAGCTAATGCATGATTTGCCGATGGTTTTTTAAAAGCTGTCCTTTTGGCTAGAGGCTATTTAAATTTGAGGAGAAAACATGTTTGTTATAGTTATTTATATTAATTATTAAAGAGTAGATCTCAAGGTCTACTAAAATGATTAGATAAGGGACAAGAATCAATTTCAATTCGACAATGTCTTATGTAAAAACAAGAAACCGTTCTAGTAACTTAGTTACTTCAACTTAAAAAGTAGTCTGTAAAAAATTCGGCTAAGAATATTTAGAGTAAATTTGTCTGAAATGAATGAAGTAAAAATAGTTACAAAATTATATGTTCATAATATAGTGTACGTATAACAATAAAATATATTATCACTATTGCACATTAATGTAAAGCTATTTATCATGCAGTTTTTAATAGTGCATCAGAAAAATATAATACAATACATAACTACGATTTAAAATTTTCTCAATTTTGGAGGCTATCCACTATTATACTCGTTATTCTGTGGGTTAATATTTTTACTACTCTTAGAGTGAAACAAATAGATAAGCAAAATAATATGAAATTCTACTAGATTGTACATGAGAAATTAGATGTAAGATGAAGAGATTAATAGTAAATTTACATTATTAGAAATCGACTATAAATTTAAAAATTGCCGAAATTATTGATTTGGGATTTTTCTAACAAGGAATATACTTGTTAGACAAGTACTACAAGGTGTTGGGATTCCAATAAAACTGCGAAATTATTTTGACCAACGTTGATTTTTTGTATGCAGAAAATTAATCTCAAGTTATCCAAAAAGCTTTGAAAATTTTATGGGCTCCTAAATAACAGTAAATGTCTTAACAATAAAAATTAGTTTTAGATAACTACAAAGTGTTTTAATAAAATTGTTCGTTAAAAATACTTCAGCATTAATATAATACTCGGTTATTTATAGCAAATGATCATATATAATGTGTATGGTTGAATTCAAGGTGCTCCAAATAATTCAATTTCTGTATTAAAATGATTCATAAACGTAACATTACTATTTAGCAGCTGCAGTGCACATTATGTGCAATCCGAAACTAAAATTTGTATACAGGTACAGTGTCAGTACATCTGATCATATAAAACGAATTTCTTTGAACCATTATAGCCACAATAGATATATATGTAAGCAGATAATATAACGCCTATCCATAAGAAAATTTTTAAATAAAAGTAGCAGAATAAAACAATTTTTCTTACTATGGGTGAATGAACTGATTAATGGGCTTCAAGTAAGCGTAAAACAACACTTTGCACCCTCGGTAAAAAAATTTCTTGTGTTGGGAAGAAATAGACGCATATTTTTTACTTTTTGCCTATGGTACGAAACGTAAAATTGTTTTATACAAAAAAATTAATTGTTTCCAAGTTTTTTTATATAACTAACATGAAAAACATCATCTACTCTGAAGAATTCAAGCAAAGTTTTTTTTTACTGTTTTCGTAACTTTCATCATGGTCAATATCGATTTTTATTATGCTATCTAGATTGTGCATACCATGAGTAACTCAAATTGGCATTATTTTTACACACTCTCTCACTCTCTCATAAGGTATCCCTTTTAACATCTTCATGCACCTCACCAATTATCATTTTAAGCTTTGCGATATTATCAACTTTGTCATGCGTCATTGTTTAACCATAATAACTTGTTTATTTCTCTCACCTCATATTCGCCCTCTCTACATTCTACCTTGCATTCCACTCATCTACCTTACCAGCCTTCTCTAGCCATTATTATCATTTAGCCTTCTTTTCGTCCTCTAATTTATTAACTCAGCCCTTCCTTGGAATTTCACTAGTTTTCACGTATATCTTTATTTAAGTTTTCACGTATATCTTTATTTTTTTTTCTTCTTATGTTTCATTTTATTTTGGTTTTTATTTTTTGTATTGCTACGTACGATATGCTAAAAAATTTCTATTTTTTGTAAATGTTTCGCTGTTATTTTTTAGCTTCTGAGAATTAGTTGTAAGTTTGTTAATACCAATGTAATTTGAATCTGACCAGATGGGGATCTTTCCTAAGGTATAACAGATTCTACTCTCTCTCTCCGCGCGCGCACATGCACACACAAGCGCGCGCGCGAAAGATCCTGATGTTTAAATCTGCTACAAATCAGTATTTTTCAATTTTTTCTGGATAAACATTTTGATAGTCGGATCTCCATTAATTTGGTTTAGGCTTAGTACCCGTATTAGTCAAGCAATTGGGTCACAGTTTTTTAAAGTACAATAGTCAATTTGAATAAGAAATGTGGAATACTATGGCAATAAAAATATGGGGAGTAATACCCTCAAGTTTTTACACGGAACGAGGTACAATATTAAAAATAGGAACAACACTATGAAATGTATCTCAGTATACAAAAATATATAATATTCTTAACATAAGGGTTCCTTAAAGGCTTCGTAGCCTTAACCCAATAACCCTAGATCCTTTAATCTATTAATCCAGATTCTATAACGTTATGGACAGTCATATAGATGAGTTTTCCCTATGTTTTATAGACTTGGTAGTTACTAGGATACGGGGTTTAAGACTCTGGAAATACTGGATTTTTGGGTATGGGACTCTAGAAACACAGAGTCACGGGGTTTGGGGGTTGAGAATTATTGGGCTAAAGTACATTCTTGAATACCCCACAGATTGGATGCCACTTTTGGTATCCCACCGCTATACAACCCAGCGTAGCTACTCATCTTGTTTTTTTTCGTTCCTGAGCCACTGAGTACTACTGCTACATATGATAGGAAACTATGACGTAGCTGTAATGGGTCTTAACTAGACCTCTGTTACATCTAAGGAAATAATTTATACAGAGTGCTTACTATGTCGTTTTATCGCTTTCTCCTTCTTCCTTTATATTGAAAAATGGTATTACGACAGCATTGAAATTAAAAGCTTATACCTTCACCATAGGCCCTATATGAAGAAGTCACGTGACTATTTTGGATTTCAATAAAACCTGTGTGTAAAATTTTTAAAGAATCGAAATGAAAATACTTTCAAATATTTCAAGTTTGAAATATTACAATAAACGCTAATAAAATATTAAAAAATTTTAACAAAAGTTAAAGCATGGAATACCCCAAAAAACGTATTTCGAAGGAAAAGTAAAAATAGGTTAAAAATAACAATTTATATGGGTATTCTAAATGGAAACAAAATTATCGAAACAAATACAAAAGTGTTAAACACTATGGAAATATAACCTTAATTTTTTTTGTTTCAGCAGTACTCTTTTACAATTGAGAGAAAATTAAAAACAAATTTTAATATGAATACATAAGATGTTAAGAAAATTTGTGAAGACGTTCAAATTTCTTTGTTTTACTTAACCTTCAAAAAATATAAAACCAGAATTTCTTGACGGGAATGCTAAAAACGTATCAAGAAGTTTTTCGAATCGCTAAAAACGTATCAAGAAGTTTTTCGAGTTTTCAAAGGGCAACGAAAACATTAAGGTACATAAAGAGGAATTGGTAGATAGATATACATACATAACCTTAAAAATGTTTTCCCCAGTTATTTTATTGCGTTTAATTTTTTTCTTGAATTTAGGGAGGTAAATCTTCTCCCATGAAGAAGTAAAAGGGAGTACGGGTTCTCATAAGGCGCTGTGTTGGTCAGCGGAACTAATCTACCTAAAAATGTCTACCCTCTTGATTACAGAAAATTTATGAGTTTAACTCAACAGTACTTGACGAAATAATAAAAAATTACATAATATACCTTAGGGCATCTAGTTTTTTTTCATAGACAAAGCCAAATATATTATTTTTCCTGTACCAGATAAAAAATATCAAGTAAACAGCCTTGTTAACAGCATAACAAGTGTGACCTTTCGATACAAGTGTTTTCAAAAATGTTACTTATTAACATTTACTGTTAAATTTTTCGTCTCTTGTATAAGAGGCTTTGATTTTTTTCAAAAACTGAGTTGTGGATCGATTAAAAATTTCAACGCAATATTCGTAAATTAATACAATAGATTCCAATACTCTAGGTAAACCAATCTTTAGCTCATACTTTTATATAAATAAACGGAGACACTTGATAAGTTTTTACAAACTTCAACAGAAGCTTTAATACTTTTTAAAAAGGTCATGATTGTTTTGTAATCGATTAGAAATGCAATTTCAAGCTATTGAAACGCCTATTGGAAAATCAAGCATGCCTTTGCTTATAAACTACCATTATTTTGGCTAAAAATAAAATGAACTAGCATAAGTCGATCATACACGTTGAAAACACAACAGGCTAGCAATCGTTGTATACGCAGAGGCTTTTATAAGTTGAAGAAAGTTCAACAGTTTTTGTAAGATGCAGAGAAAAACAGTCGAGTAAAAAAGAATAATTGAGAGTGATAGGAAACTGATATTTTTTACTATTTCTTTCATATTCACAGAAAAATCAAGTTTTAATTTTCAACAGGCTACAGTAAAAGACAATAAATTTTGAGCTATTTTTTTTATAAAAAGTTTTGAAAAAAATTATCAGAGATTTTGAACGAGATTATCAAATTCTGAAGATATTGGCATCAAAAAAGTTGTAGTTTCTTACACATTTTTAAGAGATAGGCCATTACACAGATGTAAAAATGTTAAGACAGGTCATAACAGATCTAAAACTCTATAATACAAAATGCATAAAAAGTTCGATGTCGGCTGATAACATTTCACGAAGCACGACTTTTTTGCAAACTTACTTACAGAAGCCGTTTTACTAAAAATTATGATCTGAAAGTTATAATAGTTTTTTACGAGACCTAACGCTTTGGTTTATCACTCCAGATCATTATTGCGAATTAAATTTCTGAAATTTTAAATATTATTCTAATCTATTGCAATTGATTTCTGAAGGTCTTTAAGAAAAAATCACGTTATGGCGTATTTAATAACACAACAAATAAAAAGGTTACATGAAAATTTATCTTTTAAGATAGGAGTTCTTGTCCTACTTGTTTTTGTGAGTTGGATAATATCTGATGTGACACCTGCAATCTCTCAATTTCTATTACTGGTTCAGTTCTGCATTTTAAAGTATTAATAATCAAAACTAGACTTGATTTTATCATGGTATTTGTTTTCTGGCTTGTCTTTTCTTATGTTTTGTTCATATAACTACTATTCTAATTAACTGTACTTTTTCTGTACATCCATGTTATTTTATTTTGTCACTTTTCTCAAATAATTCACAAAGTTTCCTTTTTTTTCAGCATACTTAATTGAATATTTCCAGAAAAATTAGTTTTTTTTCAACATTTCTTCATCAAACTTAGTTTTTGAACTTAATTCATCTCTCTCTTTCTTTCTTATCTTATTACGTTGGCACACCCTTAAATCTTTTTTTTTTTTTTTTTTTTTTTTTCTTTCCTTGCTGTTGTAGTTAGGTGCTGACCTGATATTATTTCCTTGTTCAAATCAATAACTAAATTTTATCAAGATTCTTTTATTACTTTACGTTGTTTCTACTTCTTGCTATTTGTTTTCTATACATATGATTACTTATATAAGAAATAACTTACTGATACCAACTTTCTTATTGGATTTTGAATAGTATCAGTGTAAAATTGAAAGTTGATAAGTGACAAAAATGTAACTTTTTTTTAATCCATCTCCGGTGGCTATGTGACTGCAATATAAGCATATTGTTGAATCATACGGGAATAAATATTTTTTGAAATTAACTGCTTACATAAAGCAAGAAAGAATAACGAGAATTTTTCCTATACCCTTCGAGTTGCCAAGCCATGGCCTAATTTCTTAAGCTACATCGCCTTTTTGGCCCAAAACACTATTTGGTCCCATCAATCGCCAAAAAATGTATGAAATGTTTCAGTATTGTAGTATGTTGGTAAAATACCTTGTTTAATGCAATTTTTTTTTTTTTGAAAAATTAATATTCAAAGACGGGAGTTTGCAGAAGTACAACTTACTCAAATTGAAACAGCATCGAATGTTGAAAGAGTTACTTTTAGTTCAATTTCAACAAGTAACAAAATTTGGTTGTAAACATCAATGAAGATGCATGTAAGCACAATTGCGGATAGTGAAGGAGAAGTTATGAAAGTAGTATTTAAGGACGTTCGGTAGTGTTAGCGGGGGGAAACATTTGCGCGGTGAGGGGAAACCAGCGATGAATGAAGATTTGGCAACGTCGTACGAGTCTTAAATGTGTGAGTGTTCATGTACACGCATCAGGTGTCTCTGCACACTCTACACTGTCTGCTCGTCTGCTGCGTGCTGCGTCGGTTACGACAGCGTTCGTGTATCAATGTTTTTGTGATAAAGCTGTAAGTATTTTTTGCCAACTTTTTCCCCCATGTCGTCTATCCTTCCCAAAACAGTGATTAAAAATCTAAGTCAAAATAAAGTAGATTTTAATATTATTGTTGATAAATTTATGGAAGGTAATGATGGTTTAAGATCGTTTCTAATAAATGGGCAAAGCCCTTTAATCAAAAGAGCTACCAGTGTAAATAAAATACTTGAATTTTTAAATGACTTGACAAGTCTCATACAGCATGGGATGTCAGATAAGTAGGATGATTTCTAAGATGAGTGATTCAAACTATGAGCATGTGATTTTGTAATGTGCAAAAAAATTGTATCTTAAGAAGAAATAATAAATTTGAAATTAAAAAAAAAAAAATAAATAGCATGTTATTAACATTTATTGTTTTTTACGGGAAGGGGTGGGCGTTCTGTACATACACTCACGCACACACGTAAGCTTGTATTTTATGCGTGAATGGATAAATATCTACAATAATATTGAGATATTTACTGATCAACATCCTGGAACATTTTGAATTTCCCGCCACTTGCGACGTTGCAGTTGCGTTTCGGTCGAGCTTTTATTTAATTTTTTATTTATAAACGAATCAGACGATCGTCGCAAAACTTGGTATACATCAAATTAATAACATTATCTGTAACATATAAAAAAATTGGCCAAATTCACTGGCCTAATTTGCTTAAAACTGTGATTTAGTCAGTTCTCCCATAAGCGACAGTGTTAAAATGACTTAACTTTGAAATTCAATATCTCGAAAACGAAACAGAGGAACCTCTTTAAATTTTGACTGGTTTATTGTAACAACAATAAAAACGTCTGGTCAAAATTTCAGAAAAATTCGTTGGAAAATTCAATCACTACCGAACGTCCTTAATCTTTACTAGGTCCACTGGGAGTTGAACACGTCGTAGTAACTGTAAACGGGTCTGATACATCCACATACCACTTTAACTTTGTAATAAAATCATGAATCTATATTTCAGCGACGTTGATTTTGACTACAGCGACAGCTCAATACAACAACTGATTATTATTTCAAAAGCTAGTCACGAAGCCGTTTAATATGTTTTTATATTTTTACTGCTTTACGATTGACTGTCGAAATAATAAATAATCGTTGCACTGAGCTGTCACTGCCGTCGAAATCAACATTTATAGTTTTACTACAAAATTGAAGTGCACTGTCGATATTACGGACCCCTCTTCTAGTAGTCAGAGCGGGTGTTCGAGTCATCGACATCACACTTCATTGTTGTAAAACTGGAAATTTTTATTCTAGCAACGTTGATTCTAACGACATCTTAATCTCCATAGCTTAAAGAATAATTACTTATATTTTGTTGAGAATTTATTAAAAATTATGAGGCTACCAGAGTATTAAATCCAGCAGTTTTCTACTATTCACCTTTACTAATATCTACTGAAATCATCTTTAACCAATTGACAGGATATAGCAGTATTTGACTAGAACAGGATTAAAATGTATCCTTAAAATAAAGAGCACGTTACGTTTAATTTTCCAGCACTAAAACAATTTTTAACCCAACACAAATTTTTTTACAATACTTTCTTTAAAACTTATGCAGAAAAAGTAAGCATATAAAATCACAAGAAATATCTAAAAAGTTTTGGTAAAAAGAAATTGGTTATTACTTAAAACTATAATTCACTGGACATTATCGACTTAAAAAGATCTTTTGTATTTAGATATAGACGAGAATCACAGGAATTGATACCGTAAAATGAACGGTTTTTTAAGAGATAGTTTGTCTATACTTTAATTTTTATTACAGCAGTAAGTGAGTATTAACCACACTTTGGGTTAAATTTATGAAATCTATAAAGCTTGTATACGCCTAATTATACTTTTTACTATCAAGAAAGAGTAGAATTTTTCTTGAAAAAGAATGTGCAACTACTCGCCATGTAAATTCATGTCTCATGAAAATTTTCTCAAGTTTTGCAAAATTTTATCAAAAGTTAACGTTTGGTTAAACTTGAGCCAAACATGGGAGGTGAGAAAAATCCTATTATGGGCTTTTGCTTAACCAATGTTTGACTTACGTGTAACTAATGTTTATATAAATTTTACGATACAAATGGCTACAGTGTTGCTTACCTAATATAATATTAATAATAATAATAATAATAATNGGTGATGATAATAATAATAATAATAATAAAAATTAATGAGAAACTAATGAAGAATACGATTCTTATAAGTATCACTGATGCCATTGGTATTTTATTCTGAAACAATACTTTTGAAAAAATGACAGACCATTGTGATCGAACTATAACTACTGAGAATTCTCATACGACACAAGTACGCTGAAGGAGAATAGAATGGGTTGAAGTCATATCAAATTGGGGGCGTATCGCTGCGAAAAGAATTGTTACTTTCAACTCGCTAGTACTCGTCTTATTGTTCATAAATCTGTAACGGAATTTTTTATTCAAACATATGAAATTTTTTTTTTTTAGTCCGAGTCTTAGACATCAACAATACACCTGCTAACTATGAATGTTGAAATAAGAAACCTGTTAGTAATGAGGGTTATTCTACCGTTATATAGCGATTGTGTGCCCATGTAAGATTTCCACAGAACTATAACTATATGTGCATTCAGTATATAAATAATGTTCTGTGAAAATCTTACATGGGCCCACTATCGCCATCTGACGGTAGAATAACTCTCATCAATGTAACAAAGTTTTCCACGAAACCGACCCAATGGCTAAGCGATAGAGTTGCAGTCCCGTCCATCACCGATGTTAAGCAGCATTTGGCGGTTAGTACTTGGATGGATGACCGTTCAAGTCTGGCCGTTTTGCCTCTGCTGTTTGCTTCGTGGATTGATTAACTGTTTCTCTGTCCCTTTGACATCGTGAACGAGAGGTTTGCCAAATTTCTGCCCCGTTGTCTTAGTCTGCAGCTTGGACACCGGGTCAGAAATGAGGCAGATACACCGGGCTGTTCCTGATCAGGTTTTTCCTACGAGAGATTTTCCGGGGGTTTCCTGATCCACATTACAATCGTCATGGGCAAATGCGAAGCATAGGGCCTTCCCATCCTCATTCCCTCCTAATCCCAAGTGCTAAGTACCCTCAGTAGTACCTCTACAAAAGAGCCGGACCTAAAGCACTAAAATATAAAAAATGTAAAAAAAAGTTTTCCGCTTGTATTATATTAAAACATTTCACAAAACCTATACATTTGCAATTGTTGTACATATGTAGAACTAATCATACACGTTATTTGATATCACATGATTACAATGGAGATGGCGGCTAAAAAGAGCAAAGTATGCTAGCAAGCAAGCATTGAAAGAACACGACAGTCTTAAAAGAGAGCGATAGTGAGTAGTATGTAGTAAGGCTCGTACCCTAGCTCTTACCGTTCTCTTTATATGGCTCAAGCAAATTTCTATGAGGAAATCAAGCAAACTAAATTGTAATAAATAACATTAACTCTGAATATTCTAAAGTAGTAATGCCTCCTTTGTTAGATTATTATTATTATTGAAATGCAATAAACGTAAAAATTGATTATTAATTACTAAATGCATTCATTGTTTCTTTGCGTTCCGTACTATGAAAATGAATGTCACAAAGACGGCTTTAGGTTCGTACCCTAAAATGTTTTTCCATTCGTATTTTCGATTTACACTTCCTTCTCAAGCAAAAAACAATCTTCTGCAGCACATGCGACGACATCGACACAGATAATATCGATTACTGGAACGAGGTACACTTGAAGGACAAAGTCAACAATCATAAACAATATTCTTTTCAGGTGAAAAGTCACAAGTACGGCTTGTAGGAAATAGTAGTTTTCCTACGAGTTTGAAAAGTCTCTGTTTACGAACCGAGAGGTTTGCGGCCCGAGCCGAAGGCGAGGGACGTAACGAGGTTCGTAAAGGAGACTTTTCGAACGAGTTCCGGAAAACTGCTTTTTCGCCCGAGGAAGTACCAGCCTCGCAAAACCACCTGAGGGCGGAAAAGTATTTTTTTTTATATCCTCGGCATGGTTGCCTCGCAGAGGATGCCAAAATACTTTTTCTAATAATCAGTTAATGAGATTTTTACCCCAGAGGTTATGTTGAACGTTTCCCCTTTAAATTGTGGAAAAACGCCGTATTTTTGACAAGGAAAGAGAAAAAGTTGTTTATGGATCTTGGAAAGATAATACAGCATCATCTTCTGCTAATTGTGCATCCTCGCCTTCGGCTCGAGTAGCAACTCATGCCCAGGAGGACATGCCGTACTTTCTTTTCTTAGTGCGTAATTTACTATTTTGGCTATTTACGCAGTAAAATATCGAAATTTATTGTAGGTAGCAAAATACATTGTAATCATCTATTACTCGCCAAATTTTTAAGATAGCCACTAAGCGAAATGTGGGACCTTAAAAAATGAATAACTATATAAAAACTGCATTTACAAACAAATTAGTATCTGAGAGCTCCTAGAAAATCAGACTACATCAAAAGTTATAGGTAAAAAAGTAAATAAATAAAAGTAGAGGCTTACATGGCAGTTCAACAAAATTGTACTTGGACTTGTCCTACTAAAAATTTTAAACTGAAATTTTGTACAAATGTTCTTGAAAAATAATAGATGTGAAAAAATCTATTATCAATACTTTTTCAGCACAATTAAAAAAATTTTTTTGCATACAAAATTTTATAACAAACTTTGGGCAATTAAAGCAATTGATACCATAATGCTTTGCTCATTTGTACGTTATACTTTTTTAGAAAATAATACAGAAATTCATCTAGTTTTGACTAAAACTAACAAAATCAACATGACGTCAGAAATAACTCAAAAATTTTTCGTGGTGATTTAATAACAATTAGGAAAGTACTAGCGAGTTAAACACACCACTTATCTCATAGTGATATGTCCCTAACTTGGTACGACACTGACCTACTCTATTCTCTTGAAGCGTGTATGTGTCACATACGAATTCTCGGTGGCTGATGTTTGATTTGAGAACAGTCTAGCTCTTTTTCAAAAGTATTATATTTCGGAATAAAATACTTATGGTACTAGTGATGATTATAGAAGTTGTCTTCTCAATAAATTTATGATTAATTTTTATATTATTTCAGCAAAACTATTACCCTGCATATGGTAAAGTTTATAAACATTTGCTAAACTTAAATACATGCATTAGTTAAGCAAAAACTCAAGTTTAGGATTTTTTTATTGCTCATGTTTGGCTCAAGTTTGACCAAACGTTGATTTATTCCAAAATTAAGCAAAACTTAAATTTTTTTCGCAGATTAAAGATATTGTTTGGTTTAAATATAAAGTACAAAATAAACTAAACAATTAATATAAATTCTTAATTGAATACTAGTAGAATTAGATTATAATTTCAACATTTAGAACTTTGGTTTTTATACATTAAAACCTGTTATTGTATCTCGTGAAAATTTTTTAAACAATAAGAGCTTAATTCTATTTTATGGCATTAACATAATAGAAAACGCCTACATGTATACTTGCATAGTTGCATGAAAGTTGGTTGAGAAAACCCTGAAACTAAGCTCTAACGACAGAACTCTTTGTAATCAACCTTTAAATGTGGAGTCACATGGTTGACATCTATATACAATCATTTATCGATTGTTCGAGACTTATTTGAGACATCAAAAGTTTACTTTAGAACCTTAACAAAATTCTTCTAAATACACTATTTTTAGCTAAAGTAAATGACTTGATTCTAAACCGAAAATTCATTAATTTATTTGTTACTTGTTCATGTTAGTAAAAATACGTGTGTGAGAGCTACTTATTTGGAAAAAATAGGAATTAGTGTCATATCTGAGCGATAAAAAAGAAAAAAGTATTTTGTGACTTAGTTGAGCATCAAAATTTCGGAAAAAAAAAATTGTATCCTAAAGAGACGGAGCTTGCTGCTCCTACGAAAATTGTTAGCATTTCAAAAATGTTTTATTGAAGAAACTTAAAAAAACATGTCTAGATGAAAACCTACTCTGTAAAATTATTCGTAACCACTATATGTGCACAAGGCTAATATATAATAAAACTCATTTAACATATATGCAGAATATATAGACGCGCGCGCTTACACACATACAAAGATATATGAATGCATGCAAGAACATATGCACAAATTTGTAAAAATTTTCCATCTAAAAAAGATGAATGTTATGTATAAATTTTTTATCCGCTGTCAAGGTTCTGTTTAATGGTAACCAGGGGTTAAGATGAGCCGTCCATACAATAAATACATTTTAAGAAACTATGAGAACAAATAACTATAACGATTTATTTAAAATGTAATCCTTAAGTTGTGAGTTGTTTTATTATTAATGGCGTAGAAAAGTATGAAATACAATGGTGCACCAGTCATGAGTCTGAAAAAGTAGTTAACAAATAACAGAAACCATGATAATCAATATTCACAAACTGATAACTATCTGTAGACGTAGCTTTAAAAACTAGTTAGATTTAAAATAATTTTCAAATTAACAATTATTTATATGTAATCAATAAAATATTTATTGTTTGACGCAAAAGTTTCTGATGGACATATTTTGATTTAATTTTCTTGATTGTAGTATGTCATTGTTAGTTTCTATTGTATAGAATATAAATATATTTTTTGTAAATATTTATATCCTTGACACGACAGTAGTATTTATGTTTGTTAGAATTCATTTGTCGGTTTAGTTTCTCGTTCAACAATCTTTTGTATTGTTTTTTCCTCCTTTAATTTATCTCTTATTTTTGCCGGTTCCAAGCTTATCTACTCTTTACCATCACACAAATCCCACATAAGCGTAACTCCTATAATCTACATCTTTTCGTGATCTAATAACACGTTAAATTTTCTCAGGTTTTTTTTAAACTGATTTCTTTACTCCTACGTTCTTATATATATATATCCATGTCATTTTTTCAAAATACACCTCATATCTTATTTTACTAATATTTAAAAAAATTTTTCTATGTTAAAAAATAATTTCAGGATATCTTTCCAGCACATATACTTGAATATCTTTTGTCTCTTATGAATATTACTTGTCTTTTTCTTGAATATAATTCAAGGCTCGTTAATGTTTTGAGGATGCATAGAGGATATTTTGTACTCCGCACATTTTAACTTTTCTTTTAGATTAATTCTGGTCATTTGTCTTTTCTTACATGTGCTTTATGCAAAATTTATTTTCTATTACTTTTTATTATTTATATTTCTAAACTTTCCTGTTAGTCTAAATCTTCAACGTATAAACCGGTACGTTCGTATTATCTCCAGGAGTCATATTAAAAAATTTTCAACGGTTTCCTTTTATTCTATCCTCTAACTTTTACTCTTTATGAATATTGTATTGTGACTTTAGTATCAGAAGGTGCAGCTTCCTTCTAAGACTTCTCCGTAGTAGCTATTTTCCATACCATATTGACTTGATCACGGCCTTGTATGTCGTTTTTTATACGTGATAGTTAAATGTATTGGTTGTTGTGAACCAAAACCCCATGTACTTATGTTTGTTTACTACTCTTAGTTTTTGAGTTCTTGATGGACCATTTATCTCTTTTTCTTTCTCTAACCACTTTCTCAGCCTGTTTGTCAATATATTCGAAAATCTTTTCGAATTCATTTTAACTCGAAATATTAAAAAAAAAAAATTAGATTATAAGTAGGATAAAAAAAGGATTTATATCAACTGAAGGCGAGATTCTTAATTTTATCTCATAAGAACAAACGGAAGTTAAATTTAAGTGTGATTTCTTAACCTCAAAACAGTACTCTCTGTAAATACAATCAAGTTTTTTCAAGATTATTAACAGGTAATTTACAGGATTAAAAAATTCATTTTATAAAAGAATGGTTTCAGTAAGTAACATCAGATTTTTCGAGCAAGTACTTAAGAAATGCATTAATATAATTTCACTGACCACATAAAACTTTAAAGTGTTTGTGCCTGTTTTTAGATAAATAAGAAAATAAATTAAGAAGCTTGTTAAAAAGTTATGCTCTCCTATATACAGTGATTTACTAGTGTTGTTAGTTGAAACCAGTAACAGTTTTGCAAAAGCCAAAAACTAAACATGCTGCATCTTTTTGCAGATTTAAAGGTATATTTCGTTGATACGAGAAATTCAAAAGGTAATCCGGTAATGATTTTTTCAACTGTTTTGATCATCGAAAATCATACAAAAATTTGGGTTCAAGATGTTTTGTGTATGTCAAGCGTAGTTGGTCAGTTTAAAGAAATAAAGTACCAATTTGGTTGAATTCTAAGAACGGCACTTATTCGGTTGAGCACTAGTACAGGTAATACTTTGAAGCTAAAAAAAAATCTAATTCTCTTTTTAAAACGAGACGCAGTAAATCTTGCCTTATTAATCCCATGCATACTAAAACTTCTAAATTGGTGCTTCAGCTTAAGATTAAATTTGTTTACTAAACACCATTTTTGTCTGTAAGTCATATTCGGTTTCCACAAAAACGAAATTAATTGTGTATTGACAATAACAGTTTTTACAGTTATATTTAAAAGGAAATTGTTGTTTGCTATATTTATAGATTTTAAGGACACGTATAAAAATTATTGTAATTCTAAATATTGTGAAAAACTCATTAGACATCTAGTTTTTAGTACTTAGTTTAGAAAAAAAGGTCACAAAATGATAGAACCATAAATGCGAAGAAAATAATACCCACATAGGTATAAAATTAAAGATGATAAAAGGAACTATGTGCAGAATAAGAATAAAAATAGATAATGCAATAAGGAGTAGTAATAATAAGTATTGAAAATGAAACTCAATTACGGAAATCTTAAATTGAGCTTAGAAAATACGAGAATAGCAAGTGCCATAAGATTAGAGACTTGGGAATAGAACTATTCGACATGCCGTGAACAAGGAACTCTTTTTAGGTTCTATTCACAGTGGAAGCAAAAACTAGACAGCATTGGCATGTATTTCTATATTTATGAGGCACAAGGCTTGTAATGGATAAACAAACCAATGCTGTATATGCTTTCTGCTTTCAAGCCCTTAAACCATCTGATTTGACAGTAACGACTCAAGTTACAAATGCAACTCATAGCTCGTGTGCAGCACTGCTACGAACTTGCGAAGATGCGTGTGTACGTCAAGTCTTTACAAAGCAACAATAGATGGCTCTAAATTGAGTTCCTCGCGCATGTCAAGTCAAAGTTGTTTACACTACACGTGCGAGAGATGACTGGCACGCATGAGTGATCACGTACCTCATGCACTAGTACCATAATGTACTATATAACTATGTTAGGGGGAAACAAGGGAGACCTGGTAGGCATGAGAGTAATGTTTTAGAGAATATGTATCGATCATTTTCATTCTGTATCGAAATGTCGCGATCATACTCCAGCACTGAGGTCCCTACGGTAGTACGGTCTACAAACTCAACTTAGATGGCGTACTATAGCTAAGAGAAAAATGGGGTCACGTTGACAAAAATGGACTATCCGTGATCTCCTGACGGCAGTGTGACGGAGATGTTGTCACATGAATAAGTCCACATTACCGTATATTGTCATTACTTATAGTAATAGTGTGTCAGTGACGCCATTTTTCTCTTAGTTACAGTACGTCATCTATGCTGAGTTTTCTGATCGTAGGGACCTTATAGTGGGGCTTTATTCAGGTAAACGACTGATCGCAACAATGAGAAATTATTTCCATAATACCTCATAAGAGCATTCGCAGTGATTACAACGCTTGCGCATACAGGATCTTTACTCTATACACGCAAATGTGATGAGAGCAAATGAAAAAAAAAAAATTAACAGGAATGGAAGGAATATCAGTGATAATAAGCAGAGTAATGTACTATACTTTTTTGAAAACATCAGACGGGCTGTCGACTTCATATTATTGTCGACTAGATTAATACATTAATCTGCTTATTCCTTCTATTTCCGTTATTCCCTTATTCTTTGCTCTTATCGTAGTTATCACATTTGTGTGTTAAGGCCCAAAGGATTGTCGATATAGTTTCATTTTTTGCGATGTATCGCTTACTTAAATAAAGCACCTGTTGTTTGGTCAAGTAAATTATATCCAGAGGACTTTAGCTTTCACGTTTATTATAACATGTACAGGATGAGCTGGAAACAGCGCAATTTATTCTAATATCAGTATAGTGATACGTATAGCTATACTCGGACGTAGTAGTTGTGTTTACATTTGTATCTAATGCTTCTGCTATACTTTGCTCAAAAATACATAGAAAGTTTTTTTTCGATAACTTCTTACGCACATGTACAATGATTCCTTCATATTAGCTCAACTGATACATATAGGTATAATAAATAAAATTACTAACTTTACAATGTATTGTTTGACTGTAAGTAAATACATGGTAAGCAAAATTTTGACTCTAATACTCTGAGCTCTATTTGATGCAGACGCTTGAGGTGCTTCATGTAATAAATGCTCGAACATGTAGCGCTAGTTGCTGATAGCCATTAGTGGTCATTTACGTAGTGATAGGACTATGTGTTCACGTCTTCTGGTTTATATCAATATAACAGCTAGTAGTATTCCTTATAAGCCACTGTACCCACCATATTTGGTCTAAATTGGAAATACCAAAATTGCTGAAACATTGTCCACTCAATTCCTCGTATTGGTAGACGTTTGTGTATTAGTGACACATCTTCTTGCGGACAACCAAGAGATTAGTGGCTGCGGTACAAGACATGGTACAATGGCTAAGACGCTTCGATAGCTCCCAAACTCTAAAAGCGCAGCATCACGCGAGTTTGCTTTAAGATGCGTTTAGATGGAGTATCAAACTTGTCAGATTCGCAATAAAAATAGAAAGAACAAATTTGAACATATTTTTATTAAATGTACAAAGATCACGCATTTATAATATAAATTTTTTTTGTACCTATTCAAGTTTTAAGATTTTTGACACGGTGTCATGCTACACGTATTAAATAAATTTATGTTGAAAGCTCATATCTTGAAAACTAAACAAAAAATTATTCTAAAATTTTAATAGATTTTTAATCAAAATTTATTAAGGTTTCGATCCAAATCACAAGAGAATCTGATAAAAGTCGATTTCTTGAGGAACCCTTGGGAATTCCTTAACAGATCTTAACAGATGATGGATCTAATTAGCGACTAGCACAAAATTGTAAATAAAGTTTCCTCTATATCGTCTTGGCATGGACATCGAATCGCATCAAATAATCGAATTCGACAGGTAGTTTACAATAAGTGAGTTTGATCATTTATCATGACAGTCGACACTAAGTGACCAACTAGCTTAATACTTATAAACCCTTTTTACATGTGTGTCTAATAAAGCGAGATCAGTTATTTCCTAACGTAGATATCGAATAAAATGTATATGTATAACATGTATGACAAGCCGAATATAGAAAATGTAAGAAACATCTTAACTTAGATGTGGCAGTAACTTAAACCATCGATTACAAATTTATTTCTAATTCTTTTGCTGTTAGTTAATACAATTTGACAAGTAGAGCTTATAATAATGAGATATCGTTCTAAAAGGCTTGAAATATTTAAAATTTAGAAAAAAGTTCATAATCTTTTCTTCAAGAAAAAGAACCACTTCGAGTTAAGCCAAAATAAAGCGATTAAAGTTGGTTCGATGGTAACAGCAAGATGTTGTTGGTAGGAACTGTTAGAGTTGCATATATACTATTGATCATAATTACAGCACGAGTAGTTCATTAGACTAACAAGTATAACTATGTAATACACTAATTTTTTTTCGACAAGCTATTTACTGGGTTGAAAACGAGACTATAGTATACTACTCCCTTGGGGAAGAAAAATAAAGAATATCTTAGATCGCAGGGATTTTGTACATTTGATAATTAGTAATTGTATTCAAATATAAATGTTTATACAATGCATTATATTGTTATAGTTAAGCACCATACGTGCTGCGACTTTAGATTAGTTATAATGATACTAAAAACTAATTATAACCTGAAAAAGAGTCAATAAGTTAAGGCTTATCTGCAAATGTCGTTTCATTTACAACATAGATATTCAATTGTATAGAGCAGCACTAGCAGGAAGTTGAAGATGTTTGAACGCAGATACACTCACTCAACCAAAACAAACAAACTTTGTTTAAGCAGATGGTGTTTAGATACTTAAAAATTTTTTAAAATATATTTCTAATTTAACCTATCTAAAATTTGATAGTTCCTGTTTGAAGTTACCTAACACTATTATTTATTGTATAATGAATGATTCTAATAACAGTAAATGATAAAATAATAATGCGTTTAAGTCATTGGTTACATTGCACAATTTTGTTTGTCGTTGGAATTTTGAAATAAAAGCATATTAAAAAAAAAAAAAAAAAAAAAAGGTTTTTGGTATGTTTTTGACTATTAATTTTAATTTGACTATTAGGTTCACTAGATGCGCTAGATGGTGGCTATTTTAAAATATAAATGCGTTATTATTATCAGTAGGAGAATGAAAGCAGACACCCCTAATAAACATTTAGTAGAATAATTTCTCTCTTAAGATGTGTTAATTTACCAAAAAAGTTTTCGAACTGAAATAAATTTTTTTTCGAATTTTTATAAACAAATCTAACCACTCTGCGAGTAATTTTATCTTTGAAATCAGTTTTTAAGAAGAAAGGTAGAGAGAGCGAGAGAGATAAAACATATATTTCGAATAATTTTTTATAACACTTTGCCGAATACAGAATAATACCTAGCCACCAGAACTACAAAGAGGGTGCTGTTTTTCAACTAAAGAATGGTGGGGACTTTATACGAGTAAACAATACATCTGAAAAATCGGTATTTTAACATTAACATAAAGTAATGAAAAAAAAATTCCAGAAACATAAGTAAGAACATAATCAAGCAGTATGAAGGAATATTGTTTCATTGAATCTCAATATTAAACCATACTACGTTCCTGTATTAAACAAGGGTAGTGACAATAAACTATGGGTCTAGTAATTAGTGTTGCAATGACAGAAGTTTTGTACTTGCTCCACCGTACTAAATTATTTATTTAACCAATTATTACACTTGTATTCACGATGCTTAAGTCTGTTTTTGTTGTCAGTATACTGTATGATTTCCCGAAACATGATACTATTTTTAATATTTTTAGATATTCTTTTTAATTGAAATAGTCTTTCTTCTACAAGTTGTATTTTAATACCTTTTCACCTCCTGAACAAGCTTATCAATAATTGATTGCCCTTAAATTTACACATCAACAGCTGCTAACGATTTGCGTAATTAAATTTCAACAAATTTAAAAATGCAATTTTGGTCAAAGAAAAGTAGTTATTTACGTAACAAGTGCGGAAAAGACGATTTCCCGCACGAGTAGTGATTGACTCACATGAGTGGCCGGAGTTGACGCGAACGAGTACCAGTTGAGCACACGAGTGCGTAGCACGAGTGTGATCGCAAGGTACGAGTTACCGTCACCGGCCACGAGTGCGAGTCTATCACACGAGTACGGGAAATCGTCCCGCACGAGTTGCGTACAAGTTTTTTTGCAATGTGTGAGGAAAATAGGTACAAAATAGGTATGAATTTTGATTTCCAGTGTGTAGCAAAATTTTTTCCGGTGTGCGGCAAAACCTTTTCTGCACACTTTTTCCACACACTGTGCGACAAAAACCTTTGCCACACACCTTTTCCGCACACTGTGTGGAAAAACCTTTGCCGCACACCTTTGTCGCACACTATGTGGGAAAATCGATTTTCCACACTAATACCAGTGCGAAAAACACCCATTTTCCGCACACTATGGCGATATAGTAGTTTTCCTACAAGTTTGAAAAGTCTTTGTTTGCGAACCGAGAGGTTTGCGGCCCGAGCCGAAGGCGAGGTCCGTAACCCGGTTCGTTAAGGAGACTTTTCGAACAAGTATCGGAAAACTGCTTTTTTGCCCGAGGTAGTACCAGCCTCCCAAAACCACCCGAGGGCGGAAAAATAATAATTTGAACGTTTATTGCAAAAAACCTTCTAGCCCATTAATTTTTCGACATTTTCTTTCGAAGGCTGCAGAGGAAGTTTTACAGTTTATATTCATGAGTTGTAACGTATTAAAACGTCTTGTTTTGGGTACTTTTGTGGAGCTCTAAAAATCAGAAAAGACGCATTTTTCGAAACTTTGAAAATTTTTCAATTCTATATATTCTACATTCCCTATATATATACATCTTGATTAGGTTTTTGTTCCAAAAATGCTGATGGATATGAATTAATGTACGTTACTATAACTATATAATTTTTAATTAAATAGAAAAATTGTTAATAACAATTAATGTGCAATTTTAATTGCAATCAACCATTGAAAAATCGTTTTCAGCAGGTAGATATACATGAAAAAAACTTGGATGGGCAATTTGAATCGAATAAGCCATGGGAACCAACCTGGCTCCTTCACTTTTGTAAAAAAAATTTATTTCGTGGTTCATTGACTGAGTCGTTTCATAATGTTTGTAAAGGTTGAAATACATGCACCATCGCCTATGGTGTTCATTATGTAAAACTTGGGGGAAAGCCAGTGGCACCAAATCTACGTAGTATGTGGGTATCTTTAAATACTCAACAAAGTAAGTATTATATGCTACCATAAAAAGCTTAAAACATGTAGTAAATTTAATAATTAGTAAATACTTTTCTATCCCATGTAAACCATTGCTGGCATTTTATCATTATAGCCGTTTAAATTTTGATAAATTCAAGCAAGGACTGTTCGTTGCATCTGCATAACCATACGTACGGCAACATTGAAAGCAAAAAACACCGAGCAAACGCACCGTTTGGAAGTACATCATACTCTCGCAGGATCTTTATACTTTCAACGGCTGTTATATAATAACGCCTATTTAGATTTATATGGAATAAAGATATTTACTTATCAAATTTCCTATAACTTTTACGCTTAATGTATTGCCACAAAATACTTGACTTTCAATATATTCAAAGATATCAACTATGTGAACTTGATGCTACTGGTTTCCGTCCAGGATTACAACTTTAGCCACGGGCTGTGGCGTCCCATGTCATTCGCGGTCCCAATAGCGTCCCTAGTTTTAGATTAGCTTCGGTAGTTACAAGCATTGTGAGCAAGAGAATGTATAACATACTTTGACAAAAGTATATTCTATATTCTCTGTCAAACCGCTTTGAATCATTTGAAATCCTAAAACGAACGCGCGGTCTTGCTTCGAGTGCTTTAAGTGCTCATAACCAGGTAATTCAAAAAAATCCAGTAGGGAACCATGAGTCAGCTTAACCTCTTGCATGTCGATAATGTACTTACAAAAAGGTTATACAGGCCAAAACACGGATTTTTTTTAGGGTACTTGAGTCAAGAGCACTTAAGGACGTTTATTACATATAGCGTTTTCTGTACGATCTTCCTGAAATTTCAACAGGATGCTCGTAATGCTGTGAGAAAGTCACATGTAAAATTTGAGATCGTTTCATAACACCGTTTTTTAAATACTGAATGTTAAAAAAACTTCAATTTAACAAGTAACCTCATAGAGGAGTCACATAAAAATGGAATTTATAAGAAAATGGTATGTAGAATTATTCCAATTTTTTTTGCATGACGCAATACCACAATACTGGTATTATTCTTAAATTTCAGAGATATCAAGTTACTTTTGCAATTAAATAAAAAAAAGGTGTCAGACACCTATATATAGGTATACAAATGCATTAAAAACAGTTGCAGGCGCTGCCGCATACTCGCTCCCCCATCACTGCACTCTCTAAATTTCCCCTGTAACTGTGATGAACGTTTTCAAAGCGCTCGGAGCGAGAACGCAAATTCGGGCTAGGGATCATAGTATTCCGAGCGCTACAATTGAACAAATTTCAAAATGGATGCCTTGAGAAATATGTGCCACTCAGGAGTTGTCTTCACGTAAGAGATAAATTGCAAAATAGCCATGTCAAGTAAACCACAACTTCAAATGTATTTAATAAGTTGATGACAACTTTTATTCACTTTAGTTAATTACAAAAGTAAACGTTCTATAGCAATTACAGCAGTCTACCGTACTTTTTTTTTTTTTTTTTTTTTTGATCGAATTAATATATGTTTGTTATCTGTTTACATGTAATTTGAATTTTTCAAGACATATTCGTAGAGCGCGCGGTGGCTCGGTCGGCTGGTTTGTGGGACGGCACGCGGGAGACTGCGGGTTCGTTTCCCGGTTAGTGCGACTCTCCCGAGCAAGTACCTCTATGAATTTTCACATGTGCTTTTTAACCACGCAATGCTCCTCGTTAAGTGATGGGCGATCTTCTCGCAGTAAAATGGACTACCACATAGATCCTTCGCTCTCGAGGTGGTTTATGTGACGTCATCAAGGTACCAACGAACTACAACTGTATCTAATAATGTGAAAATGTAACATGTCACCTTTACTTGTAATATGTAACAAATATAATGTAACAATGTGTAACGAATACAAAATACAAACCTAAGGGCTTAAAAATCAAATACACTACGTTAGTGGGTATTTATTCAGAGAGAAAAAAAAAAAAAAAAAAAAACGTAAGGATGAAATCATTCATCTCTAAAATAATTTTCAATATCATTAAACACTTATTTACTTTGTAATTATTGCTATTACTAAGATCATAATTTTTATTTTGCATTAGGAATTTGAAAGTTAAAATTAGGTCCACTGTTGCTGTCATCAAGTTTCATGATTTCCTCTATCAAGACGGTTTTTTCATGAAATGATTATGAACAAAGTAACATGAAACCTTGAGGAATCATTTAATAAGTTACAATACATTACTCCTCAAAATTTCAGAGTAGGCTGACGAATATAAATGCAAGAAAATCATAAATGAAAAGTAAGTTCTGAACATGTGCTCTTATGGCAACTAAGCATTCTTTTACTGAAAGTTGTAGCCCCTAGTTATTTATTTACTGACCATAATTAAGTAAAATACTGACACAATAAAGCTTATGTAATATTAAACATACTGTCATTTCGAAATACATGGACTTACTCAAAATATATTAAAAGAAACACAGACATGCATTTTCGTGTCCTATGTTGAAAGCATAGGCAAGCATTAACTGCTGGTATTTGGAGGTTAAGCGCAAATTTTACATAATCATTCCAACAAATTTTCATATCGGATATCATGATCAAAAATTTTGAATCTTAATTTGACTCAATAAACAATATGTACGAATAGTCGTTCGAAATTTAAGCAGAATTAATGAATATCAACTTGATAGTCGCATCTTTCACTTGGGAGTCATAAAAGAACCACCTTAAGTTGTACAGAATTTTATAAGAAGCTATGCAAAAGAAAAACTTTTTTCTACATTTTATCTTTTTACAATTGATATTTTTAAAAATTTTTTTAAACTGGATGGAAAAATGTCCACATGTCTATTTTTGTCACGCATGTATTTCTTCTTGTTTGGATTTCAATACTTTACAACTGATCTAAAATTCTTACTGGTGATCAGGCAGTGATAATACATATATTTAGATGTCTTAAGAAAAAGAAAATGATACGCTCATATCAGCAATGTTTGTACATTGACATATAGTTTTTCATTAACTTATAAAGATAAACTGTGACTTCATGCTCACATTATACTGTATTCTGTACTATTTCCAACTGTAGCATCACATCTTAAAGGGGTTTATGTGATACAGAATTATTTTGCAATGAATTTAACTAAAAGATTTAATTTACCTTATGCACTAGGAAAAAAGCACATCATATCTCAAAATAAAACAAGGGAAATAAATACATTATTTCAATGAATTCTCACTTTTTATAATGCTCCAGAGCACTAAAGATTGTTCATGTTGCCAAAAATAAAAATTAAAAACTGAATGTTCAACTCACTTTTAGGTTAGTTGGACATATTACGTCACAAATATATATTCAAGATATGTAATGTTTGTGCTTTTTGACTTGGTTACCTGAATTGTAATTCTCAAGTAATCTAGTGACTAGTTTTTGTAGATAACCATTTCTAGTTCTACAGAATAGTTTCTGTCAGTTACTTATATGACTATCTGTCGAGATCTCACTATCTGTTGTACGTATATACCATTACTGCTAGCTCTTTGAGAAATCATTTGATTTGCTTTAACAATCTTGTGTGCTAATAAACTAAATAATTAAAGCCCTTTAACTAATCGTCAAAACTTAATTAAACATTATGCCTGAAAATCTATCTAATATACTTTTCTGCAAAAAAACAAGTGTATTAAATAGATGACTAAATCCATCGAAAGAAAAAAATATCGAATTTTTTTCTAATAGATACTTGTACAGAAAAAAAAGGTCTTACATTATTAGACTTTTACTTATAAACTCGACTAAAACAAGATATTATTCACTTCAGTTTTGGGACACCTGTTAGTGACTTATTAGTGATCTTCGACAATAAATGCAGGACCTATTGAAATTTTTTAATCCAACGTATCATAATGTAAAAAATGTCTGGGTGCATAAAAAAATAAAATAAATTATTAAATACTACTCACAGTTCCTATGTCAGAGTACATGAACCTACATACTACAAGCAAACAAAAGGAGTACTAAAGCATTTAAATCTGATTTTTTTTTACTTGTATTACTTTCTGCTCAAGATAAATTTCTTTACTTTCATGAAAACTGGAGTATACTTTGCAACGTTTACGCACTTTCTCGCCAACGGAGACTCCTAGCGATAGACCACATGGGCCAACAAACGCACACGAGTAATAAACAACACATACACATTATATAATTTATGCAAATGCTTAAACATAGCCAAGTAATGAGTATTGATACATACTCATAGAATTGTAGGTAATTATGCCTAAACAAATTGTAAAGCGAAGCTCGAAAATCGTATAAGAGTTGACAAAAAACAAAGTTGTGTTTAAATAGACCTACCTATAGAGGTTAACCGCGGCAAGCTAGCGCGTTGTGATCACCTATATATACACACACAAGCCTCTCTTTTCCTTGTGTATTTCCGACTGAAAACGACTGCCAGGAAGGAAATCGCAAAAAAAAAAAACAGCACGAGAGGTGATAAACAATTCACAAGTACTTTGGCTGACAACACGTGTTGTGCAAACTGCAAGGGACCACAGAGGCAATCGGCAGCCTACGAGTCCCTTCATCGAGCTATAGCGAGCATCACACAGCAGCCATCTTAGCTGTACCTACTTCCCCATAATACGCGCAATATACCGTACCCTCGCGGATATGACGCACAACATTTTCTTTGGCCCTCAACAAACGATTATTCCAAGACGGAAAAAAAATGAATAAAAAAGAAAAATTCATTTACAATGACGTGCGCATGATAATTGACGTTGAAAACATAAAGACAGAGAGAGACAGAGAGAGAGAGAGAGTGAGGTAGAGAAGAAGAGTCTATGGATTCTTACGATGTGATGTTCGTGACAACCCGGAGGACGGTACTTATGAGTAAACGAAAAAATTTGATCTTAAAACGCAAGGAAAAAAAAAAGGCAGTCGGAAATTCGTGGAGAGCATACAGTATGGCGTGCAAAATGTGATTAAACTCGGGGAAATGAGCTGGAAGGGGAGGGAGGTGTACAGTAACATGAACTCGTCCAGAGAAAGCGCAGACGCTCCATGCGTGAGTAGATAAAATATATTAGGCATCGCTGAAAGCTAAAAACCGCAAGTAACCTCGGGTAGAAAAACGTACGAAAAACGTTAATCAAATTGGTCCTTGCTCCGTACGATTGAGTTGTTTACGCAACACACGATATATACGACGGCTAGCTAGCTAGAAAATCGATTGCCCAGAGAAGTATAGGAGAGGAGGAGGTGAGGTAAAGTCCCCAGCAGTCGTTTGTCGCGATTACACATACGATCGCAATAATTAATAACAACTTTATTGGCAACAGTTTAAATATTAGGAAAAAAACAAAAAAAAAAAAACAAGGCTCAATTATCAGGTATAAAAAAAATGTAGCTACGGACTGGATATACTTACACAAAATATGTCCTCGCTCGTTGCGGCTACAAAAACACACCGAGTATCTTGGGTTTATCGGCTAACTTGCACGATGTCAGTTGTCCTCGGCTCTGCCGAATACTTTATCAACTTGTTTTTTTTCCTTGACGGCGGTAAGAATACTTGGGTTGCAACCTTGAGTTTCCGAGCAGCAGTTTCTTTGTCGTCGCCGCGCGCACGTTAATCCTTCACTGCGTAGAGAGAGGCACACCACCACAGTACCCCACACACTGTAGACCCCCCTTTTCTTCTCACCCTCCCTACAGAAGAGCGTCTCTGTCCCCTCGCAGTGTCGACGAAAAACTTCACGACCCCGAGGCGAGCGAAACACCAGGTGCCTACAATTCGTGTGGATGGTGTACTTGATTTAGCGTCACACTGTGCTTGTATCTGCTTTCCGCTGTAATGTGCGCGACTGCAATGCGTAGGCGATGTGCTACTGTGCAGGACGTATATATAGAAGTCCAAGTTCTCCGATTGTCGGAGGTTGAGTGTCTTCGCGTTTCACCGTCCGGACGAGGGCGCTAGCTGTGCATTATAACCCAGCTGGTATGCTGGTAACGAATGTAACGATCGACTGAGCGTCGATACCAAGTGATATCGATATAAATCGATTCAAGTCGCTTTCGATTGTAATTAAACAAGCGGGAGATTTGAAATTAAAATTTTTCGAGTTCTGCAACACAGTGAGGCTGCTATTACATGGACCAAAAGAATATCCTAAAGTTGACGTAAGAGACGAGTAAGGATATTTCCTTCGTACATGTAACTGCAACCTAACCTCAGATCTTACACACTGGTATGGCATATACATCTTTTTTCAAATACACGAGCCTATAGGGGTATATATGAAATAACATAAGCTTCTCAACTATTTTTCAACTATGATAAGATACGCAATACCCAAGAGAGGTGTTTCAGTACTTCGAATCTGTAATATTCTTTCAAGATCTAAGTTTCAAGACTGCGAGATTCAAAATCATGAAATTATTTATAGCAATAAAGCCTTAAGGTAAAAAAATTCAGCAATAACCAATAACAACTGTTCAAGAATTAATATTCAGCCACGGCTATCATTATAACCCATGGGTAGGCCAAGCTTGAAAAAACAATAATCAAAGTCTAATTGCACAGTGTTTAATTGCGCGGAATCTGTTTCAATCACTTTCTTTGCTTTATTTCTTATTTTTAAAATTAAAAAATATTATTTTACCATTTTTAATATACTCATTTCATAAAAGATTTTTTTTTACCCTTGCTCTTAATTGGCTCGGGACTGAGGAAAAAAAAAGTTCGTTACAACTGATCCCTTGCAAGGACCGTGAATTCGGCCATTTTTTTCCCCGTTGGTAAGAACCTTAACGGTTAGCCCTGATCAGGATTGAAAAGCTTCCGGTGTACTGTCGATCATAAATTTTTCTTCAGTAAAAAACTTAAAATACATGCCCAGAGAGCTGCGTAAAAATTAAAAAAAAAATGGACATTAAAATGTAATCACCGAGTGGTGGTAAATGAAATAAATTAATCGTATACATGAGTGTTTTTTTTTAAATCTTTATTTATGGAGACAAAGGGAGCAATAAACCTTTGATGTAGTTTCTCAGTATTTATGAAATAACGCATGTTCTTAATTACTGTCACATTTTCATAGTATAATTATGTACTCGATAGTATTTGTGTGCACGTATGATTAATAATTCAAAGATAATTAACTTAATAATTGTGACACTCTTACAATTCACACGCGCGTACTTTCGTCCTTTTACTCGATCAAATTTTTTTTTTTTTTTTTTTTTTTTTTTTAATCTTCCAATCTCAACGCAATAATCGTCAACCAAGCACACACTCTGTAAAGCACATTACTATAATCTCTCACTCTTACATTAAAAATTGTCTGTTTTTTTTTGTATTATCTTCTTAATAATTCATTATTATTGTATAACTATTATTATAGTGTTATCAATAATTTTATTTGTTATTACGCTTCCTCTCCTTTCATATTTATACATGTATATATAACATTTCTCTAATAAATATACGTGATTATGGATTCTCGATCGAGACTCAACTTTATCCATCTAACTTCACGCACCATTCGTTTCACGATCTCAACAGCAGATCAACTTTTAGATACACTTGATCTGACATTTGAAAAAAAAAAAAATCCAAAGCGCAATTTATGGACGTGTATGCAATCTTATTATTATTAGGCATAAAAAGAAAAACATGAAAAATATCATCTTACGTCGTTAACATATTAATCAAAAAAGTAGATGATTTTTAACTTAGTATAATTCGCTGACGACAAAATTTTTTACGATTTATCTGTATGTATGTTTACATTTTCTGAAGTCAAAAATCTTAACTCTAGTCAAAGTAAACCGATATGATACAGTCAAAAAGTATTAAATTCACTGCCAATTTAAAGACTAATTAATAATGAAAAACGAGAATGTAATTACGCATAAGATTGCATGTAGTTTATTATTTATAATACATATTTTTTAGCGTGTAATCATGTATATACAACTTCCTATTCCATTAAGAATCATAAATTGACCCCTGCATCAGCATTGCAGACATTTTTTAATTAAGATGTTATATGTTTTAACTTAAAAATACATAAATCATGTGAGTACTCGTACGTATGTGTATATATAAAATATAAAGTTAATGTTGATTATAGCGGCAGCATAATAAATTTGTATCGTGTTCATCAGTTCCTACTGCTTCTGAATAATCACATTTTAATTAGCAATTCGTATTTTTGTCTAAGTCATCACAACAAACTATCGCCAGTGCCAAAAATAATATACAGCATGTAACGTCTTGAAAACTGGCACTGCAGAGTTTCCATTTTTTTTTTTTTCAACAGAAAAATCAATGACAATAGACTGATACGATTTAACAAAGTTGTTTGAGAAAGCAGTATCACGATTTATAAGTTTAATATCGTTTGAAAATTTCACATAGGATTTTCTGACAAAACACTATGAGTAAACTAACTTAGTACAATATTACCCTTGAAAAAAAAAGATGATACGTTCTTGTGAATAAATATTGTCTACTTTCTACAGCTTGATGTATATAAACAGAAAATAATAAGTCTTAATGTCGTACAGTATGGATTCTTCAGAGACCAAAAAAATTAAAGTACTGGCATGGAGAGTAAGAGAGATATTTGTATGATTGGAGTTCAAAATTTCTCTGACAAGTTACACTACATTCGTGCCTGTCAATAAAATTTTGGTAAATGAAACATGGCTAGTGTTTACTCTTTTCCTTATTTCTTACAAAAGCATCACATTATAAATTAAAGCAAAGACTACATAAGCAAGATTTTTACAACTCAAACGTTTCCGCATATACTTTCAATGTTTTGTTCTAACACCACAATATTCACGAGTCAGTTCAAATATTTTTAGAGATGCTTTACAATAACATGTTTTTAACTAAATTAATGAGTGGATTAGATAACTAAAAAAAATTACAACCACGTGTTGAATAAATCTAAACGTTATACATTAAAAAACTTATGTTCTTAAAAAAAAATAAGAAAACATGAATTACTCAATCAAAATTTACACAGACAAAACAGTCAAGTGGATGCTATACTGTATGGACAATCGGTAAATAGTGTTAATTTAACAATTCTTGTTTACTTTTAGAAACAGTGTTGCTTAGAGACTTTGATCAAAGAATATAGTTGATACCTTTCATTTTATATCATCGACTATGGAGCATGTTGTTATCTAACTTGTTTATTCTCTTTCTCTTTTTAATATAACAAAATTTTATTGTTAAGAGCTTTTTTTCTAGTCCACACGACTTACATACTTCATACGAAGACGAAAAGGAAAAACACGCTCTTTCAGCGTGAAACTCTCTCTGCAAAATGTGTGATGGTGATGGAGACCGCTGTTGCCGTTGATGAAATAGTGTATAAAGTCATATTATACTATTTCTGAAAAGTAAATTATAACAGAAAATACACCTAGCGCCGAGTGCGTTGATCATATGATCAAAATGTAAGGCAAGATAAACGTGTATTGAACATGCCGTGTTCCACATTGAAAGAGCGTATTTTTTGCACTTTGATGATATACATTCTAATATTTAAACTACATTATGAATTGTAGAGAAGGTACAAAAAGGTTGTTAGCAACCTCACGAACCTTGTTATACTAAAGCTCACAAAAGTTCAAGTATATGTGCACACACTCTCTTTCTCTTTCTCTCTCTGTGCCAATTTTTACTTTTAATTTGTTTTGTTTCAACTTTTTTCGTTCATCCCTATAAATCTCTTGATCCAGAAAATCGAAAACATCGAGTAAAATACAAGTGTTGATTACTTAGGTCTTTGCAGACTTTTTTAATTTGCAATTTTTTCTTTTTAATTTTTATAATTTTTAAAGTCATCGCGTGATTGCTTCATTTTTGGGGCACAAGTAAAAAAACCAACGGAATTTACAATGTATCTAGCGAATTAACTATATGTGTCACAAAGTGTCGTTTATTAAAAAAAAAAAAACTTTATTATAGCGATATACATGAGAAGTAAACAGCAATGACTTTACTATTTTATCTCAAGTTTTCTACAATATTTTACAATATCTCAAGTCAAGTGTCTTGCGTATTATGCTCGATAAAAAGCAAAGACTGATGGCAGACCAGTTTTCTTTTTATTTATTGATTGGCGATCAATTTTTCTTTTCTTTCTCAACAGTCGCTTTGAAATGTACTACACAATCTTTTCTAACGACCTTACCATTTAATTTATATGCACAATAAAGACTTTCTCTTCGTTTTAATTCTAGCAGTACATGGATGGCAATGATGCGCCAAATTTAACCCATACATGAATCAATAATAATTAAGAATATGAAATTTTGTTCAACTTGGAATTTAAGGAAAATCTAACGAAAACGCGATGAGTCCAGCGCACGTGTGATGTGTACATGTATCTTCATGATTATTTTATATTTATATGCATATCATGGACAAAGACTACATATTACATTTCTTTATGTTATCATCATCATCATCGTGTTGTTATTATTGTTACTGTAATTCAGTATTATAGTTCTAACTTGGAGATGTTGCAACTAAAGCTAGATACATATGTAACAATCAATAATCCACATGCTAAATCAATTCATTGATAGAATTGCTGGTAATTGTTTTAATACCACCAAAAGAAGGAGCTTTTAATTTGGAGAGGTGGTGTTTAAACAAGCCGTCACTCAATACATATCGTGATATTCAATTAATACACAAATATAGAACTGTCAAACCTTTTCTCATCATCACTATTATTCTCATATCTTGCAGTCACACTGTTTATCATTGTTTTGAAGTTCCTTTTCTCATTTGGCATTAAGAATACAGGTATGATTAATCACTCAAGGTCTTTTTGAAAAGAGAATCACTTTGTTGATCTTTACGTGTATGAATGTTTTTATTCGTCAGTTAGCCAGCCATCATTGTGTCTCGCCGTTCTCAGTATATTTATATGTACATTGATTTAAATATATATAAATATATCTGCATAATACACCGAGTCCATACTTTAATGGTCAATTTTTTTTTTCGTGATCTTTCATTATTATTGTATAACTATTATTATAGTGTTATCAATAATTTTATTTGTTATTACGCTTCCTCTCCTTTCATATTTATACATGTATATATAACATTTCTCTAATAAATATACGTGATTATGGATTCTCGATCGAGACTCAACTTTATCCATCTAACTTCACGCACCATTCGTTTCACGATCTCAACAGCAGATCAACTTTTAGATACACTTGATCTGACATTTGAAAAAAAAAAAAAATCCAAAGCGCAATTTATGGACGTGTATGCAATCTTATTATTATTAGGCATAAAAAGAAAAACATGAAAAATATCATCTTACGTCGTTAACATATTAATCAAAAAAGTAGATGATTTTTAACTTAGTATAATTCGCTGACGACAAAATTTTTTACGATTTATCTGTATGTATGTTTACATTTTCTGAAGTCAAAAATCTTAACTCTAGTCAAAGTAAACCGATATGATACAGTCAAAAAGTATTAAATTCACTGCCAATTTAAAGACTAATTAATAATGAAAAACGAGAATGTAATTACGCATAAGATTGCATGTAGTTTATTATTTATAATACATATTTTTTAGCGTGTAATCATGTATATACAACTTCCTATTCCATTAAGAATCATAAATTGACCCCTGCATCAGCATTGCAGACATTTTTTAATTAAGATGTTATATGTTTTAACTTAAAAATACATAAATCATGTGAGTACTCGTACGTATGTGTATATATAAAATATAAAGTTAATGTTGATTATAGCGGCAGCATAATAAATTTGTATCGTGTTCATCAGTTCCTACTGCTTCTGAATAATCACATTTTAATTAGCAATTCGTATTTTTGTCTAAGTCATCACAACAAACTATCGCCAGTGCCAAAAATAATATACAGCATGTAACGTCTTGAAAACTGGCACTGCAGAGTTTCCATTTTTTTTTTTTTCAACAGAAAAATCAATGACAATAGACTGATACGATTTAACAAAGTTGTTTGAGAAAGCAGTATCACGATTTATAAGTTTAATATCGTTTGAAAATTTCACATAGGATTTTCTGACAAAACACTATGAGTAAACTAACTTAGTACAATATTACCCTTGAAAAAAAAAGATGATACGTTCTTGTGAATAAATATTGTCTACTTTCTACAGCTTGATGTATATAAACAGAAAATAATAAGTCTTAATGTCGTACAGTATGGATTCTTCAGAGACCAAAAAAATTAAAGTACTGGCATGGAGAGTAAGAGAGATATTTGTATGATTGGAGTTCAAAATTTCTCTGACAAGTTACACTACATTCGTGCCTGTCAATAAAATTTTGGTAAATGAAACATGGCTAGTGTTTACTCTTTTCCTTATTTCTTACAAAAGCATCACATTATAAATTAAAGCAAAGACTACATAAGCAAGATTTTTACAACTCAAACGTTTCCGCATATACTTTCAATGTTTTGTTCTAACACCACAATATTCACGAGTCAGTTCAAATATTTTTAGAGATGCTTTACAATAACATGTTTTTAACTAAATTAATGAGTGGATTAGATAACTAAAAAAAATTACAACCACGTGTTGAATAAATCTAAACGTTATACATTAAAAAACTTATGTTCTTAAAAAAAAATAAGAAAACATAAATTACTCAATCAAAATTTACACAGACAAAACAGTCAAGTGGATGCTATACTGTATGGACAATCGGTAAATAGTGTTAATTTAACAATTCTTGTTTACTTTTAGAAACAGTGTTGCTTAGAGACTTTGATCAAAGAATATAGTTGATACCTTTCATTTTATATCATCGACTATGGAGCATGTTGTTATCTAACTTGTTTATTCTCTTTCTCTTTTTAATATAACAAAATTTTATTGTTAAGAGCTTTTTTTCTAGTCCACACGACTTACATACTTCATACGAAGACGAAAAGGAAAAACACGCTCTTTCAGCGTGAAACTCTCTCTGCAAAATGTGTGATGGTGATGGAGACCGCTGTTGCCGTTGATGAAATAGTGTATAAAGTCATATTATACTATTTCTGAAAAGTAAATTATAACAGAAAATACACCTAGCGCCGAGTGCGTTGATCATATGATCAAAATGTAAGGCAAGATAAACGTGTATTGAACATGCCGTGTTCCACATTGAAAGAGCGTATTTTTTGCACTTTGATGATATACATTCTAATATTTAAACTACATTATGAATTGTAGAGAAGGTACAAAAAGGTTGTTAGCAACCTCACGAACCTTGTTATACTAAAGCTCACAAAAGTTCAAGTATATGTGCACACACTCTCTTTCTCTTTCTCTCTCTGTGCCAATTTTTACTTTTAATTTGTTTTGTTTCAACTTTTTTCGTTCATCCCTATAAATCTCTTGATCCAGAAAATCGAAAACATCGAGTAAAATACAAGTGTTGATTACTTAGGTCTTTGCAGACTTTTTTAATTTGCAATTTTTTCTTTTTAATTTTANGTCAGTTAGCCAGCCATCATTGTGTCTCGCCGTTCTCAGTATATTTATATGTACATTGATTTAAATATATATAAATATATCTGCATAATACACCGAGTCCATACTTTAATGGTCAATTTTTTTTTTCGTGATCTTTCACTCATTTTTTTTCTTTTCTTTTCTTTTATTTTATTTTGCATTACAAACTTCATGGTTCTCAAAAAAAAAAACTTTTTTTTATCGTTCGATGTTGTGTTTTTTCTCACTTATTTGCTTGACTGCCTTTATTTTTTTTTTCTTTTACTATACTTACGATGGACGCGCGCTCGGTTTATTCTCTCTCAGATTTGATGCTACCACGATACAGAAGATTTATTACTTATTAACGCGTTCCTGAAACAAACATAGAAAAAATAGTATTGTCATTGGAAACCTTCTTAACTTTGATTAATTTAATTAAAAGAGAAAATCATTACATCTCAAACAGAACTGAATGAAAAAGCAGGCCGTAAAATAATAATTGAGCGTTTCAAGTAGAATTGAAAAAAAAAAAAAAAAAAATTGCTCGAAAAATCTAAGACCCTCATTCTAAAAGCTTTTGTATTCATTGCTTGTAAAAATAAATAGTTTTTCAAACGATAAATGCAATAATGGTTAAAATGCGGATGTTACGAAAAGAAACATTGAACCACTTAATAATACTATTGAATGTGTTGAAAGAATTTAAAACTGTAAATTGACACACATACGATAACATGACATTTTATTAGTTTTAATTCACAAGTATAGTAAATATAACAGTCTGGAAAAACCTTAAGCTTAAAATGAAAAATCACGTTACTTTAGCACTATTTTTTTTTTTGTTACAAAAAAATAAATTGATAGTTCAGTTTTAGATTTTCTTGGAACTTTGAAATTTACATTACTTTTAATTATTGTCACCAAGTGAATTACTATTTTTTTCTAAGTTTGTTTAGTTTCAATGCGATGAGGTATATTTTACTTCAATGGTTAAACTTAGATTATTCAGGCAGATTTTTATAGTAAAGTTAAAGTTTGAATAAAGAACAAAGTAACTTTTTCCATCAGTTCTGAGCATTTACAAGATTTTTTTTTGAGGTTAAAAAAAAGAGTTGATATAGGTAAGCATGATTTTATTTCTATACATGTTGCATTATTTATATCAATAGTTCATGCTAAAGATCAGAAATGAACTTCTATTTGATAATGACATTTTGAGTAAATTTATATTATGATAAATTATAGTATTAAAATCTAGTCAAAAAGAAACATGCGATAANTGGCATGATGAAAAAGCAAAACTTTATTACATTTTTAACCAGAAAAATTATTTTAATTATCATTTAAAATATTCTAATCATTTCAGATATCTAACTATTTAAGACTACATTTCTTGTCGTAAGTGGTGGCTTGCAGAAAATTCTAACCTCAAAAAATGCTGGAACTATCGCGGTCTATAACCATATGCCTTGAAAGACAGGATATATGTATGTGTACGTCTTATGAGGCCACTACACTATAATATAAAAAAAGATATAAGTTTCATATTTCCTTAGTAAATTAACAAAAATTTATCTTCAATTTTATTTCAATATTAAAAAGTCATTCGCGCTCTTCAATAAATATATTAATGTATCGGTTCGTCTTGCAACCAAAAGAGCAATGTTAAAGGAAAACAGTTTATGACAGTGCTAAGCTTTTTTTTCACTAGTTTCATTAGTTTTATCCGCCGGAAACAGGTCCATCCACGAATTTATCCTTGTTTGATTGAGCAGTAAAACTTTAATAGAAAAATCAAAAGATTTATGTGTAAAAAAAAAAATGATCAAAACAGTGCTGGTACAAAATTATTCATGTAAGAATTTTAAAATAAATTTTTTTGTTTCTCGGTGCAATCATTTTGCAACAGTTCTTCAAGTCAATATTCAATTTTGGTCCAGCACTGAATCATGAGAATGAAGAGTAAAATTACTGTCACAGAACAAAAAACGCACATGAACTAAAAACATTTTAAAGCCATTTGAAAATGTTTGGACAATTGACAATAAAAAGCCAAGCCAATAAGTAAATACTAAGTTGAATGTTAAATTTGTCATGAGCATGCATAAAAAATTTCAGGTATAAAGTTGATTAACATTGTGGATTACTATACAATTGACTTTAAAAGAAAAAAATAATTTTCAAAATTTCTATTGAACAATAAATGTTATGATATACATTAGATTTATTTCTAATGTATGTTTAAACACAATATAGGTTTTTTTAAAAATATTTTACAGCCATTTTTAGAGAACTATGCCCTATAGGCTCTGCAATGCTGTGTTACTATGCATTTACATGCTATCGTCATTGGCATAGTAAAAAACCGCCTCAGATTTAATTGTGACATAAATCACTTACACAGCAAAGGGGACCTTATTTTACATGGCTTCCGAACCATATGGCCACAGTTGGTAATGTGCACTTAAGAAATAAGTTTCTCAGAGGTGCGAGCCAAGTGAGTGAAGGCCGAGTCTCAAACTCGTGAGCATGTGTTACCAAGCCCCCGAGCTACAAGAACTACAGCCTTTACCACTGTGCTACATAGAGATATTATAAGATAGAGTACGGAAACCGGACTGTGCAGTGTCTGCTGGAGTAGAGAGAGAGAAAAGATTTCAGTACCTGTGCATCTCTCTCTGCCCTCTTCGCTGATTGGTTCCTTGGAAGGGGAAGTCCCCACCATGGTCTTCAACTTAAGCTCCGCCCACTCTGCACAGTTTAAGTACAAGAATCTGCTATCATAGATACTTTCATCAATGGCCGAGTTAGCCAAATATTTTGCTCTTTAGCGCATCGTTAAGGAGGTTCGGTAGTGATAATTTTTTATGATGAAAATTTTTGAAATTTCGATATGTTGTTTGGAATAATAGTATCAAATTACAGCTAAATTTTTGAAGGGTTTAACCACACCGTTTTCAAGATATATTGACCTGAAAAAACAATATTTTAACATGTAGGCTTATGGAGAAATCACTTAAATTTCACATAAAAAAAAAACGGCTAAATGAACTTGCTTTTTTTTTTTTTAANCCAGATTAATTTAATAAATTAAAATGTGCTGAATCCGATGGTATAATAATTTATATCGCTTACCCTGAAAAATTTCAAGTATTTCCTAATTTATGTAGCACTTTCTAACACGTATTATTATAGCACAGCTCGCAGACGCGATGAAAGTAACCTAATAACTCGAATAAACCAACAGTTCCCGTAATAGCAGTGCACACGTTTTGTAGAAAAAACCCCTTCTTTGAAATGACGCCTATCAAAGGAAGTGTTACCCTGGAAAATTTCGAGATATTCTTTTGAAAATTTATCGAGTCATTTTATTTCCACAGGTGTGCCCATATTCTCTTGCGCCAGTGATGCCAACTATACCTGAGTTTGCGAGCAAATTTGTGACCTACGACCTATGACGTGGGTTGGCATCTCTTAACAAGAGAGCCTTTTTAAGGAGGCTTTCTTCCCCTAGTGTCGCCAAATGAGATATATGTCATTAAATAGTTTAGATCATGCCGAATCTAACGGTGCCATTATTTATATCCTTCATCGAACAAAATCTAGAGAAATTAACGCCAGAAGTTAGCTTTTTTGATAATAGCGGTTATGGCAGACATAGTAAAAATAACGATTTGCAACCTCAACCGAAAGTGTCGGGTATTGCGAGTATACCCCAGGGAGAAATAAAATATGGAGCATAAATTCGATTTTGAAGTATTAATTTTTTATTTTCTCACTTGTTAGTAATCTTCTGCTGTACGATATGGAATAGCTCGCATGATTTATCAAGAATAGTCATAAAGTACACTAATTTTTAATTTGAATTAACTTTTGAGACTGTACCGCTCTAACCCCCTCAAGTGTCTTCGATTCCTGGATGCTTTAATTTTTTTTTTTCTTC